>JAUBNQ010000006.1:18642048-18682220 GCA_032353495.1 Ctenopoma kingsleyae | reverse complement strand
GGAGATGAGAGGAAAGCAGAGGAAATTAAATTAATGACAGACAAAGTGGTGTGTGTATCTGTGTGTGTGCTGAGCTTAGGCCAGCACACACACATCTATATGTGTTTTGACAGTGTGGAGAAGGTTTGCTATTGGCTTGGCCTGTCCCCTGTAAGACCTTCTGTCAGTCATCAGCTGCAGAGAGGGAGAGACGGAGGAGGTGAGAGACACGTAGACAAGCACAGCGGAGATATATCTAATACGTCTACTGCTCTGGATAAATACAACTACTGCAATCGATGCTGAGTACACTCTGTGTGTACATCCTGCTGACACGGCACAATGTGTATGTATGTGCTGGAAATGTGTAAGTGCTAGACCACAGCTAAGGCTCAGAATACTTGTTGCAAATGGAAGATTTTTGCTTTTGATTCCCAAAAACATGTTTTCACTCTGTCATTATGGGTTATTAAGCGTAGACTGATGGTCAAAAATATACATTTTATCCACTTAAATTAAAATGGGCAAAAAGCAAAGGGTTCTAATTACTTTCTTAAGCTGCTGTAGATGCATGACTGTGTGTACAGAGGGGACTGTCTGTATCTATATCTATCCCTGTGTGTACCAGTGAGTGTGTATATGAATAATTCCAGACATGCTATGATGTCTGCTGAGGCCACCGCCCCCGACAGAGGATGAAATATTCATGCTAACCTAGTTGGGAAGGAACTGATGACGGACCACGAGAGACAGGGAGAGAGGGAGAGAACTGTGAAGGAGTTGCTTTAAAGCAGACTTCACTTCAGCGTCTGTCCAATTATTCTACATGCTAACTTTATTCTTAAAAGGGAAAGTGTCAGGATCATCAGGAAGACAGTGTGATGTGAAACAAACTGGGAGACATCTGGTGGTGCAGGTGAAACACACACAGCACATAAAGGATGTTGAAACGTCGCAGTTGGGTCCACAACAAAGGGAAAACAGCACAGTTTTAAATCCAGAATCACCCTTTAGGATTTGAACACATCACAGCACCGTTATGTGCAATCTTCAATAAGACAAACTGCAACTTGTGTATGTGAATCCGACTACTCAGCCCTGCCGATTCTCATTCGAGCTACTACATCGAAAATAATTTACACCTCTGCGAAGCTAAGTCAGTCTATGTTGTTTCCCCACAAACAGGGCTGAGAACTACTACTAGGATCAATCTCAGTGGGTAGAGCAGTCGTCTTCCAACCCAAGGGTCAGCGGATTGATTCTCAGTCCCCCCGAAGCTACATGTCGAGGTGTCCTTGGACAAGACACCGAAACCCAGTAGTAGCGCTGACACAGGTCTAGCAGCTGTCCAAACAACAATTTCCCCAGGGGATCAATAAAGTATTTATTATTATTATTATTATTATTATTATTATTATTATTATTATTATTATTAAACAAAAACTTCAATGCTATGAGGTCTGGATCTGCTGCGACAGTAGCTGTTTGGGTAAAACACTATGACATGTCAGATGTCTAGAGAAATCTATTTACAGTATAAAGCACACAGTAGCTGTATACAGTACAGAGCACTGTGTTGTTTGTGCTCCCACGTCTCAGGGTTCAAAGCGCTGCAGGCCTCGGCTTTGGTTCAGTCACTGAAACCTTTAACACAATACGGGTCTGCAGAAATTCTCAAACTCTGTTTCACTTCCAGCTGTGTTCTAAGATTCCCACTGTGGATCACATGTAAGTACATATCCACACCATGTTCCTTTACCAGAGTGCTTTACTGACCATAAAACATCGCTGCTTCCTGTTTTGTGTACATTAAATAGCAGAGACAGGAACACTCATGTCCGACACATTTAAGTACTACACTATGACATTCGACACCAGTGTAATTCTTCTTACCTGCCGTTGAGCTGAATCCGATCAGCCAGCTTGGAGAGCTGGTCGGGCAGG
Source organism: Ctenopoma kingsleyae (assembly GCA_032353495.1). Classification (NCBI taxonomy): domain Eukaryota; kingdom Metazoa; phylum Chordata; class Actinopteri; order Anabantiformes; family Anabantidae; genus Ctenopoma; species Ctenopoma kingsleyae. The sequence continues at coordinate 18,680,297 of JAUBNQ010000006.1, read as the reverse complement.
CGGCGCTGCTTTATGACTCCCTCTGGGCTAACCGATACCTCACACAGAGAGTAGGTCTCAGGTGCCGCGAGGAGGCCAAACTCATTGACAGTGTGGGCAACCACATCCTTGGCAGTCGTGTCCTTACTGATGATGATGTAGCAGCTCTGCTGGTCGGCCTTGAACACCCGAATCACCTGGTCGGGGATGTCTGAGAGAGGAAGAGAAAGAAAGAAAGTCAGCTGTCACCCACTGATTACAGCTGGATGAATGGACAGTTACTACAAGAGGAGGTTAATGGTGCAACCAATGTCAATAAGGCAATAAAACTAAATGTAATTTAACTATTTTGTACCAGTAATGTGATCACTATGACATGTGGGCTATGCCGATTATAGCAGCAAGGCTATAAAGTAATGATTTCCATTTTTTAATAAATTATTAAGAGCTTACATGTGACAAGACTTATGTCTTCTGCTCTACTGTGATGAGATCACTGCCCCCCTGCCAAAACTTGTGTAAAAGCCATTTTACTAAAAGGACATGATGACGACACATACGGCCCTGAAGACTTTATCGCCAGGGCGGCATTATTTGTACCGGTTTTGCAGGCAACTAACAACTAACACAATGTTAGTCAAATACAATTTTACATGTATGATTCACAATAAACATGTATGATAACCTTTTTATATACAGTACAGCTTCACAGACAAAAATGAGAACATTGAGAAATTAACTGAAGTCTAAAATACTCCTTCCTCATTCTTAGGCTGACATGCCGTTATGCTGCAGGAAAACTTATTAAATTAAATCAAGCTAAGAAGCCAGGGTCGTTTCAGACTGACATACCCAGAGATCATCCAAAAAAAAAAAAGCTAAAAGCTACAAATGCAAAAATTAATAATTCATAAAAACAATAAAACTGCATCATCACAGTCTATTTTAGGTTACGTAGTGTTTAATTTATTAATGACAATAATCAATAGCAAGAAGTCGAAATAAAAAGCTTGAATATTAGTGGTGGAGGTAAACATATTCCTGGGGCAGCTGTCGGTGTAGCGACTGCACACAGCTCACACAGTTCAATGTGTGTTAAATAATGGAAATGTGCCCCCTGAGTGAAACAGTGCATTAAAGATCCCTGCAATTGAGTAAGGAAGAGGGTACGGCCCATTAGCCACAGGCAGCCAAAGAGATTTAAAACAATGAGTTATGAACGCTGCACAGCGACAAGAGGAGGGAGTCAGAGCAGATGAAGCTGTCATACGTACAGCTGCAACGCATCTGAGTGTGTGTTCTGTGGAAACTGAGGAGTTTGTTCACACACACACACACACACACACACAAACACACACTGCTGCTGCTCCCCTCTGAGGACAAAAAGTCACCTTATTAACACAGATCTCTGATCTGCCTGTGACTCTGTGGGTCTTTAGGTGTCTGTGTTTGGTTTTAAACAGCAGTAGCTCGGGCACCTTTATTATTATCATCATCATCATCATCATCACAGCGGCATCATCACATTATGTGGAAACAAATTGCTGAATACAAAATCCAATAACAACAAGGTGAGAGTGAATGTTGATGATCAGTCCTCGGCTTGTTGAAGAAGCTGCATCTGTATGTGTCCATCAGTGTGTGTATAGACGATTCTACTTGATTTTTAAAGGGGAAAAATCATATACTCTTGACGTGACTGCATATGAAATGAATGTATGCTGTTCTACATCTTTTCTTTAAGACCTTTCATTCATTTGTATTGTGCGCCCATATCTTTGCACATCAAAGAGATGTATTGATCTAAATTTCTCTAACTTCACATGATCTTTATGATTACACATTTACATAAAAGGCATATTTTATAGTCTTTCATCAACTTATTGCTCGACTTGAAAGCACGGTGGTGTTTTTGTGCTTTATTTGAGGCCCCCATGAATGACCTGTTTATGGACTGTGAACTTTGGAACTGATTCCAATTGCACGACATGATATGACAGTCAAATGATTACTGAAACATGAACACTGCGTCAGAGTTTAAAGAGTTCAACTCTCCATCCTGGTTTCCATGTTGCTGCAGTAGCACAGCAGGGTGGTGAGGGCGGGTTGAGTGGAAGCTAAATGCTTTGTGTCTCATTAGCAGTGATTTGTGATTAGAGTGTGGGAAGCTCTTGGCTAAATAGTCAGCTATCATATCCTGAGAGGGGGGGGTTCTAATCATGTTTAATCCTCTGGACGAGCTGCGACCTGACCCACGCACAGGAGGACAATTGCTGCTCACCCAGCCAAACATCCAATCAATTACCATGTTTAATGAGGTATCATTCATTTTCATCAACACCAGAGAATTGATTTATGGTCTGAAGCCAGAGAGGACTTCTACAGCACATAGGGAAAACTCTTCTTGGGTTTTTTTGCACACACAGCACTAAGAGAAGCTACACGCTTCCCACAAGCCGCCTCCTCCTCGGGTTTTCCAGAGCTTTTCCCAGTTGCTCCGTCATGGAGTCGGAAGACATAAATCACATGTGAAACCATCCAGGACAGAGGAGGACAGGGCACGATGACTTGGGGTTCTCACAGGAGAATCGAGTAGAGTAGCTGTGGGCTCAACAGCAGGGCTCCAATAAATAAAGCCCAAGAACTATATAACATTTTACACAACTTTTTCTGTGGCTGCTGTTCAGTAAACACAGACTCACTTTAAAGGATAAGGCTAGTGTTAGTTTACGTTTTAAGATCATAAGACATTTTATTAACAAGTTCTGCAGGGCACGGTGGTGTAGTGGTTAGCACTGTCACCTCACAGCGGTTTGAATCCACAGGTCGGCTGGGTGCCTTTCTGTGTGACGTTTGCATGTTCTCCCCGTGTAGACTGGCGACCTGTCCGGGGTGTACCCCGCCTCACGCCCGATGACAGCTGGGATAGGGTCCAGCACAGCAGTGACCCTCATGAGGACAAGCGGTTAAGGTAAAGGATGGATGAACAAGTTCTGTCTGTCTTCAATGTAAACTTTACGTTAATTATGCCTTTATGCAAAAAGGCAAATGAGTGGAGCAATGAAATTGCATGAGGTGGCTTATTTCTTCAATGTGAACAACGCAGCGAGTATAGTGTAGTTTATTCTTCTTGCATTAGCACAGAGGAGTAAATACAACAGAAAATGAGAGGGAGTGATGCTGCAAGGTTTTTTAGTGTTGTGGTTTGTTGTCAACATCTTAGCTCTTAGTTACCAAGGTGCCTCATTTCTTTATCTGTAACAAACCAATTTTAGTTCTGATGCAGCTGTGGAACAATAAACTTGTATGATAGTGTTGTTTGACTCAGCACTGTTTTCTACAGAGAAAAAAAATTACACCTTTATTAAAGCGAAAACGCCAAACATTGATTATTTTAACCCCTGAAAGGTGAAACTGACATAGACAAAGGTCCAAGTCAAAGAAGTACAAACAGGATCCAAACCCAGAGCCTGCAGTTTATGGAAGCAGAGATGGTGTGTGGTGGAAGAAAAGCTCATGAAATAAAGAAGAAAAACTCAAACAAGGGCATTGAGGGTATTTATACTCACAGTACAGTCCCAGGGCTTGGTAAGCAGAGAGGAGAAAGAGAAAACACACTGAATGTCAGGGAGTGTGAGCACATGTAGACATTGTGGTTGGAAACATCATGACAGAAGAGAAGAAGGAGACCAGTGAGGTAGTTCATGGGAAACCAGACGCAGTATGAGTCACCATGCCGACACTAGAACATCTGTTTGAAATCACAGCGAGTGAGACTTGAAGGCACAGAGAGAAAAGTTGATTTAGCTGCAACGATTAGTTAACTGAAAAGTCAGGCAATTAATTCATTATTTTAATATTTTTTTTAATTTTCTCAAATGTGAGAATCTGCTTCTTTACAAAACAGATAATTACTGGGTTTTGAACTGTTGGCTGGCTGCTGGCAAAACTAATCTCCTGATGAAGTCACCTTGGGTTTTATGGTATTGTCATGGACATTTTCACTGTTTTCTTATGTTTTATAGATCAAAGGATTAATCAGTTAATCAAGAAAAATAATCTTCTCTTCTTTCATCAGTGTTTTCAAATTTATTTTAACCAGAAAAGGCCTCACAGAGGTATAAAACCTATTTTATATATAACATAAAATAAGTGAAAACAATCTGAATCAATAACGAACAAACATCAGTAACTAGGTTGCTCATAATACCCAGTATAGCAAATGGAAAGATGACATTCACGTACTTTCTTCTCTTGATCCTGATACTAATGTAATTACAGGTAGGACTTACAAGCTCTGCAGAGTATCTGGGAAAAACAAAGGTTTTGCTTGAGCCTCTACTATTAAATCTAATGGAAGGCCAGAGGAGTAAAGGTAACTTGAACTAATGGTGGAAGAATAATGAGGCCCAGTACAACGCAAGCACATGTGATGTATAGGTCTATAAAGTAGGGATGTGCGTGCAGGTGTGTGTAACTCATTGACAAACGGCTGGTGGAATAAATCAGAATTCACCGTTTCGCTCTCTTTCACCTTTTCCACTTTCACATTCTTGTTCCCCCCCACTTTAAATTTTTCATTGTGATTAACGCACACGCACATGCACACCTGTCTGACCAGAAAAGAATGAATACGTTGAACAGGAAGTTCATTATTGTCAGATGGACACAAACCTTTAACAGATCTGTGGCACTTGTGTGTGTTTGTGTCAACGTGTGTGTGTGTGTGTGTACAACCTCCTGCTGCTTACTTTAAGTGGGTGAAAGTGTTTCTATGTCATTGGAAGTGAGCACAAGTTTTTTTTTCGAGGTGCTTTCCTGCATTTCAAGAAGAGACAAAGATAAAAGTAAAGTGATGGCGACTTTGCGTTCGAGACGACCGAGTGCCCACTACACTGCACTTCTCATATAACTGTGATTACGTTTGAGGGTGACAGGTTGTCTGTTCATCTCTTAGTGCTCAGCGAGCGTCAGAGCCTTTACCTCAAGTGGCTTTCACTGTTCAGTGATGCAGAGGCCTCAAGTCAAGTGTGACAAACAGCTTCAGGGGAGAAGAGCTGAACTGTCTGAGACACCTGACGTGCTCGGTGACGGCTGAGGCCATGAAGTTTATGAAGAGCTGCCGATGAGCGTGACGAATTGTGAGGAGTCCAGGTTTTGATTTACTTTACCTCAGATTTCAACAAATGCTTTTGCCTGGTTGCGGTTTTTCTCATCAGATGTCAAGAAATGTAAAATGTTTACATGCTGTTTGTCGTATTTCATGGTCTGGAACAATCACTAAAGAAGGATGATTCCAAATTATGGCAATGTGCATGAGGTATTAGAGAGGGGAAAAAAGGCCTTCAAGACAACTAACAGTTTATTTAAATTCTCCAAACTGCATTTAAAGGAGGTAAAAACAAACTGAACACGTGAGAAATGTTGATGTGAAATATTCCATCATGGGAAAAGTAAACAGTGGTTGTGTCCCAATTTCATGCTACATGCTAAACCTCTGCAGGCTGGTGCAGGAGTATGTAGTGTGTTCATATCAGGTAAGTGACAATATTAAGTGTACACAAAATACTATATCAACATCAACATAATAAAAATACTTGTTGTTTGAGTGTGCTGTTGTTCAAAAATACATTTAATGTATTTACATTTAAGTATAATTTTACTGTGTACTACACACTATAAAAGAAAAGGAGAAGTTTGTCACAGCTGAGGTGCAAATCAGTGTGAACATACAAAGCAGTAAAATTCTGTAGTTATTTCCTGTATCTTGCTTCTTCTTTACGTGGTTGTTACGCCCAGTTTATTGGCCAAAATACATTAAAACCAAGTTCAACATTAAATTCATGGGCTACTATGAAATATAATTATGGACTATTCCCATAGGTTTGGTGATCTTCTTGTCAATGATCAACTTAGTAAAGCAGGAGAAAAAGAAGAACATTTTTTTCTTACCCGCGGGGTTGGAGAAGTCGATAACTTTGGTGGCCGGCTGCAGCAGATCGGGGCTGCTGGACGACAGGTTGCCGGGGATGGGCATGATGGCCACGCTGTAACGACACTGCTTGGTGCCAACAATGCTGTCGTCCTGAGAGTGACTCATGCCGCCGTCACTAAAGAGGAAAGCGGGGCAGGGAGACGGAGGAGAAGGAAGAGAAGGAGGTGAGGCGAAGTTGGAGAAAGGAAGGATGGTGTTGAAAGAAAAACAACAGGAAACATTAAGATTAACTAAATAAACTATTTTGCGCAGCAAGTGGCTGTTTTTTTTTCCTTTTCTTTTTTCATTTTAAGTAGTAGAATAAGTGTGTTTTGCATCATCTCGAGAACATATTAAAATTACAAGTCAAACCACAAAGAAAAAAATATCAGGTGATTTAATCCAAATGTCTGCTCTCGCAGAATAACAATTTATCAATATCACTACATCTGTCTTTTAATATGTAGCAGTGACACAGCTGAAATTCACCCATGAGGCGGTTTCATGAGTGGCTGGAATTGATAAGGAGCATTCAGATAGGGACACACAAACACACACACAGAACACAACACAACAGAGACTGGTACACAAGTTAACAGAAACAAACACTGCAACCAGAGAAGCACTTATGAAACATACATGTAGGGTTTGAGCACATATGTTTCCCATGACTTTGTGTTTTTATTTGTACATTTGTACTTTGTGTTCCTGCTCGTAGCTTCTGAATATGTTTGTGTGTTAGTATTTATCCCTCTTGTCGTCCTGTGTGAGTCCACATATTGGCCACCAACTGGACCTTTTCTACCTCACTCGCGCACAGGGGATATGCAAACATCAACCTTTGCATTAATGAATCTGCATATATGTGGCGGAAATGGCAGCTCTTTGGAGACAAATCCATTGACAGGTTGAGTATTGTGATTTTAAGTAGCCCTGCCTCACATCGACGATGTGCATGTCTGAAGCTTCTGGAGAACTTAATCTTAAACAAAGCCTATAATTTAAGGTATTAAAAACTGAAAACTTAACTGAAAATAAACTATAGTCAGTCTCTAACTGAATGTCTGATGACGTCCATCTTTTCCTGTCTATAATCCTAACTGCAGCTTCCCTCTAGGTGTGTGTCTGTATAGTAGGTGCAGTAATGCAGGCTTCCACTAACACAGCTGCAAGCTTTTGTAGCAAAGCCCCTGTAATCTTCAAGCCCCCGGTCGATAGGTACTGCGCCAACAAGATGGAAGAAAGACAGGAGGAAAAAAAGATGCAAGAAAGAAGAAGGGGAGTCAAACAGACACGGGCAGATGAAGAACTGAAGAAAGATGAAAGAAAAATGAAAATCTGTAGATTTAATAACTTATAGGATGATGAGAAAAAGAGAGGGGGGGGCATAAGTTTAGAAAGGCTAATGGTGAAATTGAGGTTTATACAGACAGAATAAGGCTCAAATAAGACTAGACTGACACAGTCTTGACTGCATTAGACTCTAATAATAATAGAGGTCAAGACAAAGACAAAATAATGCCTGACAACAACACGGCGATACAGCGGCCGTCTATTTTGAACCATAATTACAAATATGACACTTTAAATGAATCCAGTTTGAGAAATGCATGACAAAGAGTTTAAGATATATGAGTTCACATGACAATAAGCTGATTAAATATGGCAAAGACACAATGTGTAGCACTGTATAATCAGAAAACGTCTGCAGCTTCTAAGTCTCCCATAAACTTATTCATCTGATTTACTTAGACGCCAGGTGTGCTGACAGAAAATAACAAGAAATCAAACCATTTGCAGTCATAAAACTCATCTCTACATCTGTGTAACACTGCAATAAACTGAGCCTTCAGTAATATTTTTTATTACATCCTGGCAGAAAGAGGTTCTGAGTCTTAATGTGAAAATGAAGACGAGGGACATGAAGCCTACAAACGCAGTCCTCTAGTCATGTCGCTGAAGGTCAGTGGTGAGTGTATGAGTGTGTGGTTGTCTGCTGTGTTGTGCAGGTTTGCAGATGGACACTGAATCAAATGGTTGGAGGTAGGGGAGTTACGCAAGAGGTCTTACCCAAACAGGCCCCTGAAGCAGCAGAGACAAACGAGAAAGAGAGGGACAACATTGAAAAGCGGGAAAAATAAAAAGACAAAACCAAAAAAGGCGTAGCTCTGTCGCAGTGATCCAGCCATCAGCAGAGTGACAATGACTGCGTTTGAAAGACAAGGCCTCTTTTTGGTGCACAAACTTCAAACAACACAAACACACAGGTAAGTCGGACAGAATATAAAACAGCTAAAGTTTAGATACACCGACAGTTTTACTGAAATAAATAAGCAGAAATATGTCACGAGCAAGTTTACAATCTACAATGTGTGTGTAACACGTGACAGGAAATTGCAAAACAACTGCAGACATCCAACTTAATCCCATTTAGCCTCATTCACAAAAAAAAAGAAAAAAAAAAAGAAATGATTTGTCAGCAACAGGACGCACATTAGGACTGGTGCACAGAAAAAGTAAAAAAAAACACAACAACAACAAAAAAACAAACAAACAAACAGCAGCAAACCTTTTATAGACTTTTTACTTATAATAATACACTAACTGGAACCAAATTACATTTGGTAACAATTTCTCTAAAAAAAATTACCGTGTCATTTAAAATCACAGTACAAAGTATGAACAAAAGCATTGTAAATGTAGTGACTGTACTATAGCAAGGAAAGGTACAGGTCGCATTCGTCTGTGAGCTAATATGTCCTTAAAATGACACAGAGTCCTGTGTGAGCTGGTGGTTACTTAAAAGGGAACTGTGTCTTAAATAGCACCATTCTCAGTACAGCCTGTACCTTTTATATACATGCACACACACACACCCATTAAAAAATGACCACCCGTCAAATTTTCACCCTACAACAGACACTGATGAATCCTGATGGACCTAGACCACCCGTCTCATCTCCAGTCCCTTTAATCAGCCATCAATTGCTTTCGATCAAAGAGTGGCTTGAATTGTGCCAACTAGAAAAATAAAAAGCAATGAAAGCCCTTGTTTGGTCGATAAATAGAACGCAGCAGAGAGCCTTTGGACGCTGCGCACAAAGTCGGATCAATGGCTGCGTGATGGCGTGTTGCGTTATGAGGCAGAGTCCAATCAGTTTTCATGCAAACTCTGTGGCTTTGTAATCACTGCAGCAGTGGAAACTGAGTGGAGAGAGAACAGACATGCACGACAGTGTCTGTGCAAATGTATGCGTGTGTGAGTTTACAGTGTATGTGCAATTAACAGGTCCAGAACAGCCTCTTCTCTCTCCACCACTGACACAGTATGAAGTTTAATGAGGCCTGGAGAGGCATGAAATGATGAAATGAAATCAAGTCTGTATCAGCACGTTACGGGTGGAATATTAAATGCGAGCCTGCATCTAGACTATTGCTTTCAATTGCTCCAGATGCTGCAAGCACAATGGCTGGTTATGGATGATGACAGTGACTGGATGATGATGCCTTTTGCATTTTTGTGCTTTGCTTGGAACATTTCTAAATTACAACAACTCAAGATAATAAAAGAAGGGAAAGAATAAAAGAATATATCACAGTCGAGAAACACAAGTATAAAAAGTACATACAGTAAGTAAATAGCATATTTTTACCACAGGTTGATATGGGCTGGATTTGCATATGGTTACTTATCAGTGCAGCACCACTGTCATAATAAACCTAGGTTACCGGCTTCATTTGGGTGAAATTGCTCCTTTTCTTTATCTCACATGCCACAAGAGAAAAGGTGCGAGTTGGAAACAGACAGATTTATTGTTGTCTCAACTTGCTACCATACTGATGACAGAAAACACATCCCTGATAACGTGCCTTAAAGATGTTTTCGTGGAGGTGGTCTCACATTCTAACACTGCCTGCGATGATACAGGCAGAAGTGTTTACAGAAGGCTTACCTAAATGGTTTGGGTGGAAGTATACTGAAGCGTGTCTTCTCCAGCATCTTCCTGATCTTGTTTCGTCCTCCCGACACAGTGTTGGCCTTCATTTTCCTGGTGCTCTTGTGGTCTGTAGGGAACTCCATGTCTCCAGAGATGTCGGGGATGGAGAAGCGGTTGCCTTTTTTCTCCTGGATCTTGGGGATGTGAGGGCCGCCATTCTTCTTCTCATGCATGATCCTGCTCAGGAGCTCTTTGAAGACTAGATGGACAGTTACACAGAGAGAAGGGGGAGGAGGTGGATTGGTCATTAGCTCAAATGATTAGCACTGATGTGCATCGGTGCGTGAGCACAAAAACTCTCAAAGTTTACTCACCAAATATGTTGGTTTTGACTGTGAGAGACAGGTGTGTGTTATTTCTCAGGATGTCAACAGCTTTAGATAAGGAGATGTTCTCAAAGTTCTGACCATTGATCTCCATGATCTGAAACAAGGAAGATGTCACAACAAAATTCCAACATTACTTGAAACATGTCCATAGTCTGTATTTCACATATATTCTAGATCTACTCTAAATCTCAGATTAGACCGCGCTACGTCCTCTCACCTGATCTCCACATTTGAGTCCAGCCTCTGCAGCCTTGCTCCCTTCCTCCACGGACTCCACAAAGATGCCGAATCCTCTCTCGCTGCCGCCCTGCACGCTGAAGTAGAGCTGAGACTCCCTCGATGCCTTCTGCAGAGTGATCTGTCTCCACTTAGCCTTGGCTGCACACGCTATGTTCAACAGCCGCAAATGGCCCTTCATTTTCTGACGAGGACGGAAAAATAGGAAAACGATGGGCTTGAGGAGTCTTTGCCAGTCTTTGAGTCATATCATAGATGCTTTAGTTTTGTTTTTTCATGAGAATATAAATGAGAACACAATAAGAATAGCAGTTTCATTGGATCAATAAGACATCATCTTACCGAAGCTTCTAGATGTTTTTCAAAATCCTCCAGGAAGCGTGTCATAGCTGGGTCACCCTCAAAGTCATTGAAATGGTTGTTGACCCATAGCAGCACTATTCTTGTTACCTGTGAAACACAACGAGCGCTTAATTCAGCACAGAATTCACACAAAACTTTCACTCATGTTCACACAGTCCTGTAGCCAGGTCCTTTCACTCTCCAGTCCTTCAGACATCACATCGCGTTATTTGACTACGCGCTGCTTTGTTTAGAGCTCCTGCAGAATCTTTAGATTGCATGAATGCATGAAGTGCAGTAGTTTTTCATTCAGTTACTATACCTGATGTCCAACACTTCTCATGTGAAGTATTTAAAAACAATATATACAGGTATAGTGGTTAAACCGGTTAATGCTTTCTTTCTCTGATACTTACAAATGCAGCCATAATGTTCAGATGTATGTTTATATTCAGTCCAATTATATATCCGTCATTACTTTCATGTTTTTTTTTTTCCCAATCTGTAGTAGGTAGTAACACATGAGAAACAGCAGGGAGGCTAAATAATGAACATGTGCTCAGCTGAAGAGAAATGGTTTTACCACTGGTTGACTGCTTAATTCTGCCCCACAATAATTAGAGGAAAAAAGTTAACGCAAAGTGCATATGGAAACAGTTATTTCTGTTAATTTACACAAGTGCTAACTTTGTTCTAACCTTTGCGAAAGGTCAGATCGGCAACCGATATACATCAACGCCGAGCATCAATCAATGTCCACTTTCCACTCTCTCTTTGGTTTCTCTCACCATTTCTTTTCCTCTCATACCACATTTTGTTACTGTCTCCCTGCTCGATCTGTACAGGATTAGACCCTGTTTAATAGAGCTGAAGAGTATAAGCCTGAATGACATCCACATAAAGACTATTGACTGTACAAGACTAAGCAGTTATGTACAATGGGAGTGTCAGGCATGCACAAATCGCTACTGGGCTGAAGGACTGCTGAGCTGGCTGAACTTGTATCGATCAGCATGTGAGCAGCATCAATGTGCATGGATACAGAACATCAGCATAAGCATAAGCACTGTCATTTAAACCTGCACACATAAAACAGCACAGAATGAATGAGTATATGCAGCCATATACTGCACAAAAGCTACCAAAACCAGGTGACCCATACTTTAACCATCACAGCTTTATGTCTATCTCCAACCTTTATTTTACCTTCAAACTAATTTTAACTTTAGCCTAAAGAAAAACTCCTATGGAGATGTGAAAACAAGCTCCACAGTGCAGAAATGTCCTCAGTATGGTTGGTCCTCACAAAGATAAGAATACACTCCTACACACACACACACACACACACACACTCACCGTGTCCCGGAGGATGTCCACCTGGAACCACTCCAACAGTTTCTTGCCGACCTCCATGGGACTTGACAGGAAGGTCCTGTAGGTCAGCAGGAAGTCTTCGATGTAGGTGGGGTCCACCACCGACGGTTCCTCTACCAGATGCATGATCAGTCGCTCTGGGGTTCCCTAGGGTGACAAATAAATACACATAAGGACACAAACAGAGAAACATACGGTAGACTCAAGTGACACAAGGGCAAACATAATCTATACAGACACTCACACGCACACAGGCAGACGAAAAACAAACCCATGTGCAAGCTCAGACACATAGGGAAGTAGGCACAGGAGCACATGCACATTGCAATTTGAATAAATTATGTCAACATTAATCATAAAAGTGACAAGGACAAACTATAAAGATGCAGCTATTGAACTGAACTGTCAGTCGCTCATCAATAAAACAAAGGCGTAAACACACACACACACAAACTCAAAACTGTTTTGAGTGAGTTTGCTAATACCACCAGAGCAGAGGTTTCTGGGGGAAACGGTCCATTTGACGGGGAACGGAAACTAGAGAGACATCCACTTTTGTCTGACACAAAAACAACAAAGCTAAAAACAGAAGTGGAAATGCTAACACTTTCCAATTGACTCGTCTCCACTGGATGTGTTTTAGAGCCTTCCTCGGAGCCGTGGCCAAGACAATCATTCAGGCCCATTATCCGATCAATACCTGGCTGCTTCCAGAGGCTTGGGGAAAGGATCAAAAGGCCTTGGAGCGCACTGCATTGTAAGGTACAAGAAAATGCTCCAGCAAACACTAATAGTGCCAACGTTGCCTCTAAATGATCAACTAAAAACATCGAGCAGCTGCATTGATGTTTCTGCAAGATACTGTACAGTATGTGAGGACGTGGTCGATTCATAATGAGGTGGTACTCAAATCAATCAAAGGCATTTCTGTGTATGTAGCGCATAACAGTGCAAAAATAAAGGGCGATAACTCGATTTTACGATTCAGAAAGTTGCTCAAGTTGAGCTTAAATTGAGATTAAACAAGCTCATTAGCTCAGTGGCATGAAGTGCAACCTTAATTATGCACATTAAACGTCCCTTTTCCATCTTGGTTTGGACACATTCTTGAACAAGGCTAGATGCTTTTCCTGTCTAAAGGTTGGGCTCCACATGAAGCACGGGCCACCCTGCATCTCTTCCCCCCCAAAAAACACTTTAAAATCACTAACCTTGATGACAATGTGTCCCTTCCTAGTCCCGCTGCGGTCAAGCTCGCGGTGCTCCTTCACCATCACAATCTCCCCCTCCTCCTCCACCTTGTGCGTGTTCTTCTCCACATGGTTGAGGATGCGCCAGTAGTCCTCCTGGGCGATGCAGACGAACTGGTCGAGGATGACATGAGGACAGCGCGTGAACTTGTAGTAGAGCAAAACACTGCTCCGAACCACACTCGGGTACTCAAACAACAGCACAGAGGAAGCATGAGGGGGGCTAGAGAGAGGCATGGGAGGGATGGATAGATGGATGGATAAAGGGAGGAAGAAACTATCTAACTAACTAAACTTGACTAAATGAGGTTTAAGTACCTCGGATGGTCCAAAATCCTCTCAAGCAGCCATTTTGTAGAAGCATTTTTTTTAGTTCCATTTGAAGCTAAACTAACGTTCTGTCATGTCACACTGAAGAGAAACTGCCAAGACATGACTCTCGCTACTCTACAGACCTGTCACTTGCTGCACCTCCCTCAACTAGATCATCCATTTCTGCATTTAGCCTACCTCTGCAGCTTCCTGTGTATCTGACAGGAAATGATGTGTACACTGGAGGAACTGGGCAGGGTGGACTGAAGCCGTTACCACATGTACACGTTAGGCTTATTTTATCTTTGTCAGCGCATTAACATCACAAACCACCTCTATGTTAAGATAGACTTTCAGTGAGAAACCCACAAGGCCATAAAAAAACCATGGACTGAGAAATACACTTCATGTACAATAGGCCTGTGACTACTGTTGTAGTCATGAGTCAGTAGTTTAAGGGGTAAAAGAAATGCAACCTCAATATCACATTGTTCCAAATTTCAACTTTTATAACAAATAAAAGAAAGGAAAAATAAAACTCTCTACTTCTACACATGTAATGTAATGAAAGTAAGACTTCACTTTGTGATTCTTGTTCTGTACATTTTCACAACAGGAAAATAAGAAAAAAAAAACACAGTATTGTTGTAATTATAACTGCAACAGCAGAAATTTTGTATATTTCTACGCAAAGATGTTAATTTTTAGGGGAAATGTGTCAGACATCAAGGGTCACAAGTCTTATTTGAACTAATATCACAACAACAGGCTGTCATAGTCCTCTTTTTAACAAATACAGAGACTGTAAATGTTTCCTTTACCTGGCAGTCGTCCCCCTTGGTCCGAACTTCTCCGTTCATATACTGTTTGTCCAGTGAGGGTGAGATCCCAAAACTGTTGCCCATACAAAGAGTCTCCACTCTTCCCTCTGGGTGGCCGATCTCCACCGCCCCGTTCAGAATAACATACCAGAGGTCCAGCTGCAGACAGATGCACGTCATCACAGTTTAATAAATTGTGCATCCATGTATATAGAAACGACTATTGTGTAGTAACAGGGTAGTAGATAAAACAGGGGCTGGCACACAAGCAAACGTCACAAAAATACATTGTTTTACTTCATAAGACTATCGTTAACATCTATTGGTGCAGTTTTATCACTATCCAAGCAACAGACTATATTACACAACTACCCAAGAACAGCTATTAAAATGGCTATATTTTACTAAGTGACATTTAATGTATTGTGCATAATGTGCATTGTGTGAGGTGAAGACGTATAGTGTCTCTAGTGGTGACTTTTGAAAAAGTGAAGCTGGCAGGCATAAAATAACAAGCCATTCATGCCGAGTGCCTTGGGCTCCCTCTGCAACTATAACAGATATTTCCTCCTCATTGCATTTTCACTCTCTTGCATCAAATCTCCAATATTCTCCCCGTTTTTTTCCACCTTCTCTCCCCATTACTTTTTCCTGCTTCCACTCATCCTGCCACTCTCCTTATTTCCAAGTTAGGGTGAGGTAAAGTGAGGTAAGTGAAGGTGAGGAATCAACCAAAAGGCTATTTTCATTTTCATTTATCTTGTATTTTTATAGTGGCATGCACAGTAGATTATTATTTCCCTTCTTCTTTGTCCTTAGTCTGCAAATAAAAGTGTGAAAAAGAAATCTGCTAGTTTCACTCCTCACTCTGACTCCCTCGTTGGCTCCCTTTTCTTCCACTTTCTCTCCTCTGAAGCACTTTGCCTCATTTTACCTCTGTTAGACCACTTTAGACTTTTATTTTCCTTTCGCTCTCTCACTCACTTAGCAGAGTGGTGCTCACTTGTGACTGGAGAGAAGTGCTTCTTTTCGACCTTCAACACGAATCCACAGAGAGACAGTGGAGCAGAGGAGACTTGCCCATCAACTGACTTGACACAGACAGTACGGAGGCACGTAAATGCATGCAACGCACAGTGCCTATTCATGGAAACTTTCTAATGTGAACTCCTATCCTCCTGAGCTTGGTGGCAGTTCATTGCCATTTATCACCCTGTCAGTTCTAATGTTGCTGTGTCTAACCGAACAGCCATGACAGAGCGCCCCTTTCTCAGGCATGTAACTTAATTAATTAGCTGTGTAGCAGCTCAAGTGATTGAAGCGGATCCTACACTGGAGTGACTTTTGCAGATACCAGTGTCTGTGAGTGAATAAGCTTTGAACACACTGGAAGATTGTGTGTGTGTGTGTGTGTGTGTGTAAATGGAAAAAGGTGTGTGGTTTTAAGTGGTTATACGCTGTTTCTTCTAGATCTTTTCTCCATTTTCCATTTTATGTACATTTGCTTGTTCGCCCATTCTTGCTGACTACAGTCTGCTTTATGTTTTTGTGCCTTTTGTGCCTGTATATATATTTTTTTACACATTTTATATAGTGATAAAGACAAAACTAAGATGTTTTAACTGAATTTATATGAACGCACCTATTATCTAAATTAACCAACACTAATTTAATTGATAAGGGAATTCTGTGTAATTGTCTTAATGAAGCAGATATAAGAAAAAACAAAACATGTTACTTATCATAATTATCCTGTTAGTGATTAATTTAAGTGGAACATGTACCAAAATAGGCCAGCAACATAAAAAAATAATCTCTAATTACTGCACAATCAATATTTCTTAAGTTATTAAAGCCTTAAATTGAGAACACTGAGATTTTCCTTTACAGTAATAGTTATACACTGTTATTCGATTTACTGTTTATGTTGTAAGTTAATTCATACCTCCTGTTTGTTGTGCAGTATGACGGTGCCAGCCTGCTCCACCACCTCAAACACCATGACGCTACACAAGTCCCTCCGCACAGACATGGTCATGTTGGCGAAAGCAGGCAGCTGGTGCATGAACTCCAGCAGTTGTTCTATTTGGCACAAAAAAAGAAAAGAAAAGGAGTTAAAAGAGGAGAGAAAGTGAGTACGTATTGATGTGTGCAGGTAAAACACTGAACGATTTTTCCACTGACAAATAGCAGCTTTTCTATGGACTTTTAAGTGGTGCATTCAGCAAGCAAACCTTACTCACATACATCACCCGAGCTACTGTCAATTCAAATAAAAACAAGAAACATTTTTAACAAATGTGAGAATGGTACAGTAGCCACAAGGCCTTTTAGACTGTGTTATTGCTATATACTGTACCAAAAGACTATTTGTCTAATCCATATTTTCCTAGCATCGTTTTCACCACCTGGATCTTTGTACATTGCACTAGCAGTGGTTTAAAGTAAAGAAACAAACATTCATACAGCATTCCTTCGCTATTGATCTTCTTTCTGCCTCCTCTTCATCGTGGCTGAGAACAGAGTGACCCAGCTCCAATCAAAGAGAGCTCCTGCCCGGCTCAGGGGTTCTCTTTGATTCCTACTGCCATTATCATCTCATTCATTTCATCTCCTCCACTGAATCTCTTTATTTCTTGCCTTTGGTCTTTAAAGAAAATGGCTCAGTCAAGTCACAGCGTTTTATGTAATTCTTGATGTTTTAGTTTGTAAGTACCAGATAGTACTATTCTGAAGTGGTAAAACCTCTGACAACAAAGCTTAGACTAAAGGTTCGCACAATGTCTCAGCAGTTTGCAGCGGGCCTGCAGCGCAGTATTTATAAAAACCTGCTGAACACATAAAAAGTGCCTGTTGATTGCACTTTTGATACGTCGATAAACTATTTCACTTAATCTTCTCTGGTCTTTGGGCCTGCTGTAGAAATGCAAGTCACTTTTAACCCAGGGAAGATACCTGGATTGGAGTTGGAGAGAGAAAAGTACCAGAAACTTACTCCTCTAAACTTCTCACTCACTCTTTCCTCTAAATGGGCTGTCTGTGTAACCAGTCAGTGATGAAGACCATGAGAAGGCCAGCCTCCCAGCAGGCACACAGCAGGTTAGGCTTACTCTCTCTGCTCTCTGATGTGGTCACCTTCTCTTCCAGGACCCCACTGGGGTCCTGTTAATGAGGTTGACTCTCTGATTGCCTGTTTAAAAATACACCCTGGAAGGGCACGGGTGTTTAGAGAACCTAGCAAGGGATATTTTTGTTAGGGGGGCATTTGTGTGTCTCCTGTGTATGTGCTTGCTGAATGATGGATGATGTCTGTGAGGGCTCCATCCATCATGAAGATCAGAAAAAATAAAACAACTGAAAGTGGTCAAAGGGTGAGATAGGCATGTCAATACCCCCTATTATGTCTTTCTTTCCATTAGATTATAAAGTTTGCTATTCTCTGATTTAAGAACAACCTTTTCAAACAAATGAGATGAGTTCTTGGTTAAATGCATCACAAATTTAAACTGACCAATGTCGTCATCGTTGCGGTCGGCTGGGTCTTTTTCCAGACACTCTCGGACCAGATCTCGGCCCAGAAGAGTGTCTGAAGCTCTCTCCAGATCCTCATCCTCCTCTTCCTCTTCCTCACTGTCCACTGCAGCCTCTGGAAGTCCAGACAGGTCCACATCCCCCAGCTCACTCTCTGTGGCCTGGAACAAAGACAGTGGAGGGGGCAGCACAGAGGCTGATAAGTAACAGTTCTACAAAAGCATTGAATATTACGGATTTTTATGAAATGCAACAATTTTAGATAGAAATAATAATAATAATATAATATAATATAAATAAATAATAATTTCAATGCCATGTGGTCTTTCTGACGTTACAGCTCTATTGTGTTCCACCCTTTTTATTGGGACTTTCAGTGATGCATCAGCCGCACAAAACATGGAGAATAACCTTGGAGCGAGCAGCTGTATCTGTGACCCTGGGCTTCGAAACCCTGTCCCCATCTAGAAAACAGAGGTTAACAGCCAAATACTTAAATCCAGCTCTAATTTATATTCTACCATATTTCCCCTAAGCAGGGAAGGCAGATTGTGAGCACAGTATGGTTCTAAAGGAGTCAGCTGGGAATTGAACCAGCAACCTAAAGGTGAAAAGAGGAGCTCTCGGGTGGCGGTGCCAGCATTGCTAGCCATCTGTTAGCTCATGCAGGTAGGTCTAAAAACAAAAAAATACAGCAAATATTCTCTGTGTTGTGCCTGATTTTTACAGAAACAGCCTTAATCCAATGGTTTAATCTGTTAACAGCACTTTCATAACCTTTGGAAATCTTTGTTTAGTGAGTTTGTTTGACTTGTCTACTGTCATCTGCATCTGATTCTGTCTCAACGATTGACATTTCTAGTGAAAATATGAACCTGAAATTACACATAATATGACCTATTTAATTTGACCTTAGAGATGAGAACAGACAGGCTTAGAGAAGACAAAATAGTTTCCATTACCAAATAAAATGTTAATTCTTATTTTCTTATCTTGTTTGTCTTTTTTTCCCCCTCATCAAACCAATGACAAATGACTCGCATAATAAATGACTTGGCAGCACAAAGGGGAATCACATTCAGGAATAAATACTTTATTAGCCAGGCCAGAAAACACTGCATGTTGTTCTGCAGCGTAACAAATAGGTATACGTTTCAGAAATAACATATTTTTCTTTAGCTTCACCTCAGATTTATCGATTCGTGGAGGAAATTTGTCTTCACTAGATCCACAGTGTGCAGAACAAGAAAAAGGCCAAAAGTGCAGCGGTACATTTTATATAGCTGCTGATAACAAAAGAAAAACCTAGCTGTTGTGCAGACTATTAAATTCTTCCAGAAAAGCTGGATCCAGTTGAAGCTTTGCTGGAAAACAAAGGTGTTGAGGGAGTGGAACAAAACTTTGGAGACAATAACTCCTCAATCCATTCTCGCTGTCTTTCTACAGCTGTGAGTTAAGTCACAGTAAGAGAGTGAGAGAAGAAGAATCAGTGGGAGAAACCCCACAAAAACAAAAAACAATCTGTTGCACTGACAGCTGAAGACCACAGCTGACTGGAGGGTCAACTCTTTAAGACAGCTGTAAACAAACACAGAGCCAGGTCAGCGACTAGCTGATGGGATCAGAGCCGTGCGATAAATATCTAATCTCAGGCTGAAGAGATCAGGTCTCTGTGTTAAATGTCTGACCCAGGTTGACCTGGATTATATCAATCTGCAAACACTGACAGAGGTTGGAGGGCAGCTTGTGGCTGAGAGGCAGGGAGGAAGATAAAATAAAATGTATGAATCCTACGAGTCATCAGACTCTGCCCACAATTACTCATGAGCTAACTTGTTAATGTTATTTCTAGTCCCCTATACAGCAACTGCACCACTGAAACCTCCAGAGACATGGGAACACTTCACAGAAGAACCTTCAGACCTAGGAACTGAACAGTAAAACTGCACCTGTCCTTATTTACTAATGGTCCGCAGTGACGCTTTTAACAGGTAAAATGTGCTCATGCAAAATGTCCCCATTAAGAATCTTAAAATGTGGGAGGAGTGAACAGACATTGATACAAATAGCCGCAGCAAATGATTTATTTCTGCTGACTGACCACTGCAGCAGAGGAAATTACACCTGGAGGAAGCAGGAGTAAATGGTGCAGCATTGTTTTATCGCACACACAGAGAGGGCGCGACTTAAGGCATAATATGTGCAACGTAACCATGTGATACATTTTGAAAAGAGCCTATAGATTCCAGATTTGCTTGTCAAAGTGGCTGGGGGCAGTACAAAGAAAAATACGCTCCCACTTGAGCTGAGATTGTTGGAATTTCTCACCCTTGTTATACAGAATTTTTCTACAAAATGCCTCACAAAAACAAATCACTCATTAGTTTTGTGTCCAGCAGTGGTCATTAGACCTATCGTCACAAAAGCTCAGTGTGTGTCGCTAATACCTTACCAGCTGTTAAATGATAAGCTGGAGTCAAAAGGAACCTTTGCATCCAAAATAAGGCATGCAGGTTGTACAGAGGAACAAGAGACTACAATGTTCCAGCACATTGGTAAGACCAGTCAGAACTGAAAGGTAATACTAAGAGTCTCTCAGATTTATTACAACGTTCTGTGTAAAGAGGGGGTGATTAGAAGTGCAGAGGGATTAAAAACGATGAGATGACAGCCCTGTCATGTAGCCGTTTATGGATTATTGATTCACAGTCATTTAAATACTCCACGCTCAAGAGAGCCCTTTAATTCCAAAGCACACTGAGCTAATTAATGCTCAGAAATGTCACAAAAGATGAGACTGATACAAGAGGAGAGAAAGGTAGAAAGACCTCCTTGTCAGGCAACACATTTGAACTTACATTTTTACACTTCATGCATTAAGCTGGAAGATTGCAATAAATGCAACCACAGAATAAGCTTCCTACTTTCTAAGTGTTTCCAGTGCTTCTATTAAATGAGTATGTGTGTTTGCCTTGTTTTGGGAGATACTGCATGTAATTATTCTCTTACTGCCCATGCTCAAGACCTAACAGGAATCACTCATCTAACCATGCATAACTGATGTAACTGGATGCAATAATTTCTTAATTTCCCTACCACCGCTTACTGAAAATTATTATGGTTATAAACTCAGCTACACTGACTTCTACACCTGTAGCACAGGTACAGACAGAGCTTGAAAGGTTAGGTTCATTTCCTGCATGTGACCTTTCCTCCACGGCAGGAAGTACAGGTCACCAGGATGCACGACTGATGCACAATAATTAGCTAAGGGGGGAAAGGAGGGAAAAAGGGTAGTGTGCAGACACATAAGCTAGAAGTATCCAGACAGAATTGGAGCAAATCACACTGGGGAGAATCTACCAGCAGTTAAAACATTTTTGCCAGTAAATTAATGTAAATAATGTGCAGAGAAAACTTCATTTTACATTAATCAAACATTTCACAGAAAAAAGCCAGAGAAGAAAACCTAAACTCTAAAATCTAACACAACCTAATGTGTCACAAACCTCAAACTTAATACAGATTGTTTTCTGCATTGTTTCTGCCCCAGAATGTACAAACTGCAAAAAACTAAGTGTAGAAAAACTTAAAAGGGGAAATAATTGAAGCCAAAAATAAGGTTCCCACCTGGTAAATATCTGATAGGCTGCTACTCCCCGAGTCGCTAGCGATGCTGCATCCTGATTGGCTGGGAGGCATGTGCATCACCTGCTGATGGGCGTGGTCTGTTAGGTGCATCTTATTGAGGTCGGCAGGAAGCTGTTGAGACGACCAGAAGGTACGAAGAGAGACAGAGGTGGAGAAAGAGAGAAGGAGTATATGAGTTCAACACAGGTAAACATGCAGTACAAGCTTGACACAAATACAGACACACACACACAAAAACACAAAATAAGCAAGTGCATCAAACAAACCACAAACAAAAGGAAAACTAAGTGTGGTCACAGTAGGTCAGTTTGTCTTGTTCAGGATAAAAACTCAATTTGCACATATCAAAATTTGAGCATCAATACAACCAAAATCCATTTGTTTCTACTTTGTTATCACGCTTTCTGAAGATTGCACACGCTTCAAAATCCAAATTGCAAAGCGCTCATTGTCAAATAAAATGCTCAGATTGAGAGTGAGACAAAGCTGGAAGTCAAGCAGCAAAGTTGCTTATAAAAGGCTGAGCTGCTGAGTTTTAACAGCGCGAGAGGAACTGTACATTTCCACCGACAAACTGTCACAGACACACTGAGTCAGTGGCACAGGTCACCAGATTGCTTCATAACCTTTACATAACAACTACTGTCACACAACTTCTCAGCACGCATTCAAACTGGAACCTTGAACAAGAATTCAGAGGAATTCAATGTACCTCCACCACAGAGATTTACATAAAGTCCTAAATATACAGCACAGAAACTTCAGTAAAAGACTGTTACACAAGCCACAAAAACCTCCCTTTTACCCACAATAAAGACCCTCTAACAAAAACTGTGTAAGCCTGACTGGAGTCTCAACTCTTTATGGTCTTACTAAAGCAGAGAATAGCCATACTAAGGGTTGCTTCAGATAGAATCAGAAATCCAGCAATGATAGAAGGTCTGTAAAACTGGAGACATGTCAAGTGCTGGTTTTACTCCATGGAGGTTGGAAAGGTTCAGTATCATTTTTCACTAGTGTACTGCAGTGAAAACAGGACCTGCATCCTGCATACTTGCAGGACAGATAGCTTGAACTAAAAGAAGTATTTTTACAAAGGCTGGAACAGCAACCAGTACTGAGAGATCGGCCAAGGATGAAAAACAAAAAAACTGGAAGGCAACGAGATTTCATCTCCACTTCAAGGGCGTGTTGATAAATGTACACAGGTGCTCTAGAAGAAAGCCAAACCTCGAGGTCTCAAGTCTTACCAGTCTGAATCGGGGCAATGTCAGAGATGAGGTCCTCCTGCGACAACGTGCAAATCTACAGCACACCTCCTCCATCACCACCACAGAAGACAGCGTTCGTCCAAACACACACATAAACACTCACAGCACTCGCACCAACAGTACATACGAAGCCGCACCAAGACAAACTGAAGCCTGGAAGCTGGCTGAGACTGCGAGGAACCACAACCACGGTGCCAACATGCAATATTAAAGACGTCAAGTCTGAGGGGTGCTGCCCCCCTCAGTACTACACTCTAATAGGCCTGTTGTACTGTACAACCCCATCAGCACTCAACCCCCCATATACACACAGTATAGAGGGGTGGAGTTGAAGAAGTTCAGTGGCTTGTTCTTAATGTGGCATGTTCAATGGGAAGATTCAGTTTATTAATTCATGTGCAATATTTAGGACTCCTCACTCATCACATGTCATTATCCTCAAACATAAACAACAGTTTACATACTGGGCTTCCATAGCAATGAACAGGTTATCAAAGGGCATTAGATAATAAAAAAGTCAAAAGAGTTCTTAACAAATGCAGATGTACCTACATGCAACATATGACTGAAAATGTTTCCAGTATGAGGCTGATTTGATGTTTTCATGATTTTTTTATGCCCTAACATAGCTGTCGTGTGGTAATTATTAGTTCTCATTTCTCTGCGGTTGCTTGGCACGCTCTATACCTTCATTATTTTACATTATGTGGTCATTTGAACCAGAAAGATTAGAAAGGGTAACAGCAGAGGCTAATGGGGATCCAATAAAAATTTATAGTGCACTATATTTATGTCCACAATTTTTTCATCTATCCAGATTCTTAGTGTGAGATGTAAACACTATATACCGCATACTGCAACTATCAGTGTGAAGCATAAGCTATTATTTTATGTTCATTATATGTTACGCATTTAGTGCCAACATATTTCTCTGAACAGAAATTAGAAAAAGCTTATGTCCAGCATTCAGTAATAAGTAGATCTACGGACTGTGGTGAAGAAAAAGTAATTCAGGCAGTGACTAGTTACGGAGGCGTCGATTATTTAGTTAGTCATCTGCTTTTAGCAGCACATAACGTTGGAAATAGAAGGAAATCAGCGTGACTAAGATGAGGAGTACTGATTACACAGGTGAATATGTGACCTTGCTCACATATTTACGTGTTTAGCTTCAACATATTAGCCCTTTAGTTTCAAACACACACTCACACATGCACACAAAACCTGAAAATGCTTCACTGTAAAACTAAAGTACATTTAGCCTCTACAGACTTTCAACATTGATGCATCTGCTGCCTTTCTTCACCACACACGTTCCCATGTATTAGTATAGCTTCCTACTTAAATATTAATACAACCTGGGTCAGTTCATGCATGCGAGTGACAGAGAGACAGCTTCGCTAATAGCAAAACTTAAACAGTAGGACTGTACATTCAAAGTGTGCTACTGTAACATTCATACACACTCTGGTTAGAATTATTTCAGTAAAATGTATTTCCCATTAGGCACACCGCTGTAATGCGTTGTGTGTTTTACTTATTGAGCCACAGGCAACTGCTAATTGTCGGCTGTTGGTGTTATTGACTAAATCATACATTTGCACAAAGAGGAATGTCTTTGTTTTCTGTTACCCAACACTATTTAATACTAGTTTGTTGTGTTTCTGTGTCAATAGGATGAGACTGAGAGAAAGAGGGGGTCAGGGTTAGATCAGAGAGTGATTGTTAATTTTTTAGGTAAGGTAAATATGTATTGATTTCTGTGGGATGAAGCAGTTATCAGTCAGACATGATGAAGCTCCCATCATTCATATGGCCTTTGACACATTCACCAGAATCCACATGGAGACTTAAAGTGTGAGTCAAAATGAGTCAAACCACAGAGACGTTTGGGGACTGGGGGAAAGCTCAGACACATTTTGATCAAATAAATGACACAAACAACCAATTTGGTTACAGGAAGGTAAGGGTTAAGGTCAGAGAATTTAGCTGGGAGGTTCAACGTCTGCAGCATGTCGTCTGAATGACAACTATATGATTACAATTTGCATTTGCGAGGATTTGTGATCTGCTTATGTGAAATAATCATTTAGCTCAAGCTAAATATTGGTTTAATTTACTATAAGGGGGAAAAAAGAATCAGACTAAACTTAGAGAGAAGGTTGCAAATACTGCAAAAACAAGTGAGATGTGTGTCTGGGTTTGTATTTTGGATGTGCCAAGGAATTAAATATGTCAAGGATAGTCAGAGGGAGTTCATGTGTGAAGGGGGAAGTCGGGTGAGAGAGTGATGGGGGAAGTGAATAATTGTGGCACTCTCGTGGCTCCTATTCACACCACAGACTTAATCATGCTCTAATCCTCCTCTTTCCCTCTCCCAGTGGGGACAGCCAATGGTGTGTGTGTGTGTGTGTGTGTGTGTGGGGGGGGTCTCTCCCATCCTCCTCATGCATTAACGATGAGAATTAGGAGATTAAATATAAATGTTCAGCTGTACAATTCTATCATGTCAACGAGTGAACACAATCATGGGAGGATGGAGCTGGTTGAAACAGACAAAGCTTTCACATCACCAGTCACTTACAGAGTCGGATTAACTCCACACAACTGAAGCTATTACTGATCACACTAAGGTCGGTGTGATATTCATTTCTGTAACCAAACATGGTGAGAATCCATACGGAAGTGTGGGTGATCATAACAACACCCATACGGATCATAAAACTCAGAAACATGGACAGACCCGTTTATAGAAGACCGTAAGTAAGACGGTACAAAGACAGAGAGGACAAGGATAAAAAAGATGCACTAAGACACAAAATGAGAGCGAGAACAATAAATGAAGCTGAATAATAAAGAGGACAAACAGCTCTGCTAAGTAATTAAAGAAAATGCGACGAGGCTGATGAATCCTGATGAGGACGATAATTAAAGTGGCTTCAACAAACAATGACACGAACATGATTCAATGAATATTTATAGACAATGTTGCTATATTAGCCAAAAGAAAACAAAATGGTTGTGTTATAGAGAAACTGTTCAGTGTCTTGTCTGAGCTGCGTTGGATGCATGGTGAAGGGGGTGCGACAGACAGGAGGAGGAGGCAGAGATAAGTACATTCATGAGTCCAAAGAGACACCAAAACCATACATGAAAGAGAGATGGTGAATCTGCAAAAGCTGTATTACTGGATATCTCTGGGTTTGAACTGTGAAAGGAAAGAAGAACAATGTGAACACTAAACCCAACAACAAATAACAGAGAGAAAGTTAGTAAGTCACTCTAGTAATACCCAATAAGTCACTCTAGTAATACCCAATAATCTGTGCACAGTAACTTCAAAGGATTATGATGGTGCTGAAGCTAGCACTGACCAACACTGGTATCATTAATCATCCCCGACCCCAATAATAATCCCACAACCACACTGCCAGCTCACTTCTACTGACTGGAAATGTGCACAGGCTGCAGAGATTTAGGGAATAATAACAGCTAAATCTTGTTTCAGAGCTTGTGTAGCATCAGCAATACACCACTCATAACCCCACAGCTGAGCAAATGCAGACATGGACAGTGAGGTCACTGGTAGGGTATCTGACATGAACACGGTCGGCCTGTAGATGTCAGCAGTGACAAACTGCCTTGACATGACCTGAGCAGTACAGCCAAGCAGCACAACCATCACTCATGAAGTGTGTGTACTTGCAGGTGCTGACATGTGTAGAGTAGGTGCTGTTAAGCCATAAAGTGAGTTACAAATTTTCCAACAATAAAGCACGCTGCACTTTCTAGCACACTGCAATCGTCTCGATCCCCGCAAGAAACTGTGAGAGGTGACAACTAAATTTATAAGAACCAGACTTTTTAAACCCTTTAAATAGAAGCATCAGGATAAAAATACATTAAAAAGCTGTCCCACTGTGGATCTAGTGCATAATTATACATTAAAAACAGAGCGTCCTAGCTGCTCACATCTGTCTTTGCTCACAACAGCTGGCACTGAATGTGGAGTTAGCTCTCACAGCAGGTTGTTACACCAGAAACCACACCACAGACAGCAGCCGTTCACCTCTGCGCACAGAAACGTCGCTACTGTCTCGCAGCACACTGAACTATCCTTCCTTTCGTTTGACGATTAACTTGATGACTGAATTCGATTTCCTGTGGTTTTCTCATTCGTCTGCTCTCTGCGCTGCAGTGTCTCTTTGCATGGTCTCTATCAGATCCATCTCACCTCTTCACTTTAAACGTCTTGCTTATTAACTCCATCTCATGTCGCTCTCATTACAGCCTCTGCTTTCCCTGACGCTGCTCCCAGTGCTACCATATATTCAGTCACCTCGCATGATTTGTCCCACTCAATCAACTCCCATTCCAGCTCCTGTGTGCAGTTCTGCATCAAAAGGAGCAAGGAGGAGTGAAATAACTGCAAGAAACCTCATCAGGCTATGCAGGTGAGACCACTGATGCTGCTGTCTGGAATGACACACACACACACACATGCACGCACACACGCACACGCACACGCACACGCACACGGTTTGATGCTCCAGATTTAGCCCTGCAGCTCTGCAGTAGGTTTTGATCAATTCAGGCCACTACTGGCTTGGTGTAATGCTAAAAAAAAACAAAAAAACAAAAAAAAAGACAGTTTGTGGAAATGCAAACATTCATGAAATACAAGCAAATACACACACGCATTCACATATGTATCCACAACATCATGCCAAACCACACACACAGAGGGAGACATGTGAACTGCATGCATTCTACGGACTCCATTCAGTAAAACGACTCACTGAGCTTATAAAATAAGACTCAGCCACGCTCCACTCCATTACTGAAAAGTCCACAGACAGTTGAATTAAGACACAGCTGAGTGAGACAGATGGACACGGGGAGAAGACACAGGGACCTGAAGCAAATATGAGAGAGAGTGAATGGAAGAGCGGAAGAGGAGAGAGTGAGAAAGACGGAGCGCAGACATGATTGAGAGTGGACTGACTGTGTGTGTGTGGGTGCGTGTGCGCGCAAACATAGCAGAGGCTGAGGCAGAGCATATCATACAGATAGTACTGAGAGTGAGAGGTGGAATAGGGGATGATAGAAAGAGAGAAGAGATGAAGATTAAAATGTCTCAAATATTCTCTACCTCATAACCACGGTGTGAACACGTTTGCTGGTCATCACAATTTCAGAAGCCTGTTTTGGTGTTAATAATAGGTCTTAGTGTACATGTTGGTCACCATTAAGGTAAGGGGAATTCATTATGTCCTTGCAACAATAGAAAGACAAAAGTATGAATGTGTGTGAGAAAGAGAGGGAGTACCAGCTGGAGCAAAGGGAGATTTAATGAATGGAGGTTGGAATTGGAGGTGACAACTGCAAAGGCAGACATGCCACAGAGAAAGGAGGGGACAGAAGGACAGAAAGAGGCCCGGGGAAAAGGGAAGAAAAAGAGAGAGCGCGAGAGAGAGAGAGTGGGTGGGGTTAGCCAGAGAAGACTCTCTTCCATCCAGACTTACTCGGTGGCAAAAGGTGGCTCTTACTTGTAACAAAAAATCTTGACCAAAAATCAAACGACAGTGGAACATCACTAAAAACAGATGTGACTGCTCCTCCATATTAATCATTAATCTGAGTAAAACACACACTGACGTCAGCGTGCCGCTTCTGCTTCTTTGCAAGCATCCGTTGATATTAAAGGGACAGTCCACTGATTTTACACACAAAGTTTAGTTTATTTGTCAGGAGAATTGTTCTGTTCTGTCTTGTTATAAACGTGTAAGAGGAAGCTTGATTACAAACTGAGGGTATGGAGTTTAAATGATTTACCAGACATGAAAACTTTTAACCTAAGAATCTCTCAGATTGTGTGGCTTTTCTTTTTTTTTTTTTTTTATCTTTTTTTCAAGCCCCCAAACTTTATGTATGTGCAATATTGCTGGGGTACCCCTTTAAGAACCAAGTTTCCAATAGAGCATATCTTAAACTCATTTCACACTGAGGAAACAGTAAGCTGTTGTTCTTAGCAAGGTTCCTGTTTTCAGTATGACTGACCTGACACCCGCTTGTGCACCAACTGACAGTTAAGCCGATTCTGTGATTCTTTTAAACCTTCAGACTTTGCTATATTTCTTAACTCGTGGAAATTACTTACTCTACAGCACATTTTTCAGTAACATATGCTCAAAAATAGTTTGGAGGAGAAAATGTGACACTAAAGGCTGGTACCTGAAAGTGGGACAGCTTGAAAGAAAAACTACTTCTTCAAACACAAAGTGGGGAGTCTGCATAGCAACACATTACCTAGAAAACTCTCTGAAACGCGTTTTAATCTGTTATGGAAATAAACCTGCGTTCTATGATTTGGCAGGCACTGGTTTGTGAAGTACAGGGTTCAACAGCCATTGGCTGGCAAGTTTTTAGCCTGGATAGAAATTGGCTGGCAAGCCTCTACAGTGGATAAACACACACTAGTTGGCAGTTTTCACACTTCGCAGCGCCAGTATTGTGACAGACGGGATGTTGAACGGCACTGTCACCAGCACTGCCAAGGGCCTGTGACTTTTGCCCCAGTTGTCTGAGAGTGATGCATGAGAGAGCGAGAGAGATGCCGAGATGGAGACACACTGGAGGAGAGAGAGTAAAAGGCAAAGGAAATGTGTGAATAGCTGCAGTTTCATCACCCTCATTTAATGTTAAATAAATCACTCATGGATTAATTCACAACATTAGTGTCTCACCCAACAGCGATATTCACCCTCAAATAACTGACTGAGCTTGTGTGTGACCCGTTGTTAGTCAAATATTATAAACCAATGGGACTCACGTGTCAATGTTTACACACAAAAAAATGTCAAACGCACATTATGTGGTCAGTGGTGGAACATTATCATTTTGCAAGTCACAAAGACGGGTTGCCAGTTCCAAGTTCGAATCCTGCAAAGTGCTGAATAAAGTCATTATTTGTATTGTAGTGCGCAAATGTAATTTCCCTTCATCTCATGCAACAGGATTGGCTGCTTAATTCCAAGTGAAGTCACAAGTTACTGTTGACAAAATCAATAGTCAAGTCTGTTCTGCTTGATTCTGTTCAGTCTGAAGTCATGAGATAAGTGAATCACTGGCAAAATCTGAAAATTTAGATTCAGTTCTTAATTTAATAACAGCCCTATGAAATTAAATAATGTTTGGGTTTGTAACAGCACCAATAAATAATGTTTCAGTTGCTCTCACTTCATCATAATAACCTCTACCAGTCTCAGTTTTCTTAGAGAGTAATGGCTCTGACTTAGCTGCATGCTCATTCATCCCATAGTCTTTACCACTCATTCAGTTTTCTGGTGGTTTGCACGGTGGAGTAGGAAATTAGCATGGGTCAGCACCTCCTGCAGAGTCTAGTATTCAGCTCTGGAGGACTGTAGGTATTACAGCCTGGCTTTAGTGGAAATTCCTTCCAGTTGGCATCTACAGATAGTGTGTGTGTGTCTGTGTGTGTGTGTGACAGCAGGTAGCTGCCGCAGTCGCTGCCAAACAGAGTTGGATGTCTCTGAAAGGAATATTCAACCTGTCGCAACCCATCTGCCCTACTTCTCTACTCACTGTAACACCTGGGGGAGGACATTTTAATGGCATAAAAAAAAAAATAGGATTTAATCCTTTATGGTAAACCTTACACATTTTTTTCTTGCAGTAGGCTTTTTCTGCTACAGGCACTTACTGACCCGTAACTAAACCTGTACCCATTGTCTCAGGTTCTTCTCCACTGTCCTGCGCCCACTTTCAAGGCTGGGAGCTCGGGAGGTAGCACCAAATCAAGTTCCAGGTAATCACTGGTGACAGGGTGACTGATTGCTGGGCCGTCAATCATTCACAAGGTATAAAAAAAAAAAAAAATCAGTGCCTGGATAAAGGATTTACTGTATAAGTAATTTCTGTAATAATTTGTGATTATTTAATATTAATGAATATGGCAGCACCCGCATCAGACAGGTCAATCCATAAACAAGGTGCTGCAGCTTTATTTATACTACTTTTTAGACCTGTTCTGTATGATGGACAGAACTTGTCTTGAACATGTGAATATGTTAATGAATCAGGTAGCAAAGATGCTGCATCTACTGATAAACAGCATTTTTCAGACGAAACGTTGGTCATATAAGTATATACGGTTTCTAACAGAAGGGAACTTAATCCATGTTCTCTATAAACTTTCTTGATTCGTGTGTGTATGCAACTTGTGTGTTACAGGAAGCTGAGGGGTGTCTCTGACTGGGCCCCCGAGGGAGGTGGGCCATGGCCAGGTCTGCCGGATACTAGAGAGAATACTAAACACTTGGCTTTAATACTCATATGAATGCATGTTGTTGAACAGGACACACACATGTGCAGACATATATAAACACATACACCTCAGTACCTCCTGGCTCCCCTCTGTTAACAGATGCTTCCTGCCCCGCAGCCCAACCCACACCACTTCACACATATAAACACACACGCATGCAGCGCGTTCATGGCACCCCTACAGGTTGACCCACGGGTTGGGTGGAGGGGCAGCCCCACCCTGTGGTTCTCCTGTGGTGTTTTTGTTCATATTGGATCCTGTTCCACTCGGTTGGCCCAGTCACCTCAGCCCAGACAGAGCAGAGTACAAATTCTGGCCGACTTCTTGGCAGCACAGGAAATTAACTTCGCTCCCTGGCCTAAACCTAATCCTGGACTTCAACGCTTATCAGACTTTTTTTTTTTTACTTGAATAAAAAAAACAAACACTACTCCTGACCAATAAAAAGAAGTCAGAGCAATAGATATGAGCTGAGCTATTGTTGAAATATGCTTTTCTGTCCAATATTGTTTGATTTATATTTATAACTATTTATCTGGTTCTGGTACAAATGTTCCATGCTGTGTCTCAACATGACATACTGAAGACACATGCATCTGCACTAAACACTATGTTTATTAATATTCAGTGCATTAACATCAACTGGAACTAAAAGAAACATTTAAGTATTTTTATTAACTAGTACATAATATGCAAACGATAAGTGTGAAGGTGCAGAAATCTAACTAATGAGCATC
Source organism: Ctenopoma kingsleyae (assembly GCA_032353495.1). Classification (NCBI taxonomy): domain Eukaryota; kingdom Metazoa; phylum Chordata; class Actinopteri; order Anabantiformes; family Anabantidae; genus Ctenopoma; species Ctenopoma kingsleyae. Next base: position 18,648,144 of record JAUBNQ010000006.1, on the reverse strand, counting down.
AGTTAATAATGATAAATAATTAGCAAATTAACAGATTTGTTTTTTGTTGCATTGCTAAAAAACGACCCAAATGCTTTACTCTTGTGTTATGTATATTGAATATTTTTCCCTCTCTTTCTCACAAATTCACAAACAGCCACAGAGCAGTCACCCTTCTAACCCCTCTTGTATTTAGAAATGCCCTTGAAAATTATCCAGTAAATGCTCTCTGGTTCTGCAGGCTGAGGAGGGAATGCGGATCAATAGCAGTGAGATAATGGGAGCAAGTGAAATTGAAGGGGTGGGGGCTATGGGTGGTTGAAATATCATCACTAGGATATGTGTGTGTGTGTGGGTGGGTGGGGGTAGTAGCTAATGACTACTACAGCTCTGGTGGGTGGAGTCCGAATACATTATGTGAGGGGGAATAAATTATGTGTATGTGCACATACCGTATGTGTGTGTTACACATTTGACAAGAGTGCCTTTGTGAGTGAGTATCTATGCATTTGAGGGTGTCAAACTGCATGTGAGGGCTGGTGGGGTCACATGCATGGGTCTGTGTGTGTGCACAGAGGCTAGAGCTCCACACGAGCAGCCTCACTTTCAGTCAATTTAGTGCAGTAATGTTGACCAACTTGGGCAGGTTAATGCATACAAGGCCTGAGTGGGTTTTTCACTCTAAAAGTTTGGCCAATCACAGCTAATGGACATGATTACGCCATTCAGGGCAACAACACTGGCCCTTTTATCCCTGAAACAATCAAAGAGTACTGTATTTATTCCCTTCAAAAGTAAAGAATGTGAAACTACCAAGCAGGCTCCTTTTCCACCAGCTGAAGGAGATAGGTTGAACTTTTTTTTTGTCTGCATCAAAAGTAGTAAATGCTGCTCATGTAATCTGAGGAAATGCATTTAACACAGGTAAACACGTTGTTAATGTCTAATGTTTATTCTTTAAGCCAAATGACTTGTGGCATATGTGGATCATATGAATGTGCAAAAGCTCCGTAAAGACTTCCCTTGAGCAGAAAACTGAAGAAAGCCATAAGTGGAAGCATATTCCCATGCTTAGTCAACTGTTTCAAAATAAAGGCTACAAAAGTTTACACTTACGCCTACAGTCATAGTGTCCTTGAAGGAGACACTGCTGTGCTCCCAGCTTATTTATTATAAGTTGCTGTGAACACATCTGCTTACTTAATGGACTTAAATATAGCACTTGCATATACTCCACTGATATTAGCAGTCAGTGTGAATAACTGTAGTATAAGCACAACTACTCTGTCTATACAATAGCTTACAGCACTTATGAGGAACAGAACATCTACATTAGCCTACGCGATGGTGTTTCAATGTTATTTTTGTCAGCGAGACCTTATGCAAAGTATATTATGCATGCGCAAGGCAAAGGATAATTTAGCAGCAATGTGTTTTTGTTTAGGAAGACTGAATAGTAATTTATGACTTATTGAAGGTGATGTGGACATGGCCTGGCCTAATGCAACCCATATTGATCTTTATCACCCCTACTTCCTGTGCATATGATATCCTAGACCTCCCTTGGCACGCTGAAAGCCCTTTCTCTTTCTCTATTGTTGTCTCTCACTCATTTTCTCTCTACCCTTTTACTATTATCAGGCCCCTCCAAGCCCCCACCCACCTCTCTGGACTCAAGGCCACATTACCTTCACACCCTGTGCAAGTCCTGTCACTTGGTCAATCAGTGTGTCTGTGGGCCCGAGGTCAGAATAAATCTGCCAAGACCAATGTGAAAAAGCTGCAGCATTACATCACCTGGCAAAGGTCATCCTCTTAGTGCACGAAAATGGTTCTGTCAACATATTCAGGTACCAGGGGAGCCAGGACGCAACAATCTAATATTCTTTTAACGGCGCCTGCAGTTTCCGTCTACTGATCTGATGATGCAAAGCATTACAAAGTGCACTTTATGACTGACAGCCTCTCTTACTACAACCTGTTGACCACAGCATATTTTAATAAATCAATGGGCAAATGCTGGGAACATTTTTAAACCAATCTACATTTAAGGGGTAATTACAACAGTTACACTGCAATCTGCTAGAACTACCTAATTTACATGCCCCAGTCTGTCTGTAATAGCCATTACATGACCAAGCTGTATTCACACCCTTTGTTTTTCAACTAAAAATATGCATCTAGTCTCTCTAATCATTAGTAATCAAATTAAAACGTACTATATACAGTATGTCTGCTGGGATTTTACTTTCTTGCAGAGTTTTAGTTAAATCCCAGCTGAGATTTTAACATGTATTTTCTTGAACTTCAAAGTGATCAGTTCCTAATCAGACTTGTAGCGCTGTCTGGGCATGAAGGCACAGTCATGAGAATAAGGGTCAATAGACTGTGCAGAAGAATAATTAACCTCCTTATTCCACTCAATAGAGGTTCAGCAGTTTAAAGTATCTATCTATCCTATGTGATCTTATGATGAATGTTAAGTCAGCAACTCCAGCTTAAACCAAATATATGTAGTTGTTTAAACAGAAGTCTGAACAGTAGAGCAGAAAAATGTTAAAATGTTTTCATCTTTATTCAAAATCTACATTGCACCCTGTAAAATTACTTGTCAAAAAGCTTAAAATATCATTAACTTAACCGATTCAATCTTCTATGATTATATGATTCGTTCTGTTAAAGAACAACACTTACATTTGAATGTGCCGGATGCTCTTTTTGTCTGCCTGTTCATCTGTCTGACCTGTCTTGCCTTGCTCTTCGTGCCCTGGCACTGAATCCATCATCCCACTATAGTTCTCCCCTACCAATGTCTCCAAAGCCCAATTACTATTCAATGCAGTGTGGGTCCACACAAACTGATTATGCCAGCAAGGTCCATCGATTGCTGAAGGAAGCAAAGACAGCAGCCTAGGTCAACCTGAGACTGGACCTGCTGCACTCTGCCAGGGTTGTCTGCAGCCACGGGAAGGTGAGGTGGGTGGTCATTACAAGTATTTTCAATCTGAGTTATGTGCTTGGGTTCAGCACAAGTTGTCCTATCAGTAGGGCATGCCACTTCCTGTCCATTCAAGAGAACGTTTCCTTGTTAGAAAGCACTGATAAAGAATGGGGAAGGCATTTTTCCTTTGAGCAGTGAAGACAGAAGACAAACTTGTACATTCATAATGTCCTGTTGTTTAGAAATAACTAAGTCAATACATTTTTCAACAAGTCGCAAGAGTCAATTCCACTTCTTCTGTTGTATATTCCAAAGTGTCACAATGAAAAAGATATTTCTGCTTAAAGAGAAGCACATACAGTAAGTTTGTACGCGCAGTTACTTTTCATTACCGTTTAGATCCACCATCTTGTAAATTTACAAACTTTAAAGCAACTTTTACCTTTTATTTCGCTTTAATATGCAGACCCGTTCCTTATCCATCCATCGCCATCTTCTGCTGACTGAACTCCTAATGACTGTCCCCCGTAACCCTTGTTTTGCCATATATAGCCATCACTTCTTCCAGTAAGCCATACGGAAGTCAAAAGTTTGAAAGTTTAGCCACGATTGTCCTCTGTGGGACCTCGGCCGGGGCCTTAGACGCTAGTGAATGTGCCCGTTCAAACCTGTAGCTCAGTGTTCGTGGGAAGATTCAGACCCTCGCAACAATTCTATAATGACGTGGAATAGTCCTCAGTCCCTTTGCTCACACTGTGGATTCTGATATTGTCTCACCGCAACCCTCCAAGTCATGATACCACATGGTCAGGAGCTCTTCACTCTAAGCTGCCACCATGTTTCTTTCCAAATGGGAAGTCCCTAATTTCAAGTTAATTGTTAACAAAACACCAGCATTGATGCTACAGATAAAGGAGTGAAAAGGAAATTCAATGCCTCTTGAAAGGCGACAAGGAATGGGTGTCATTTGGTGCAGATGCAAATATTACATTTAAGGATGCAGATGGTTTTTAGAAAGAGCTGCACTGATTTATGAGACAGGAAGCAACAGATGAGCGAGGATACAGCTCAGCAGGGCAGCAACAACAGCAGCATCAGACTGGCAACAACAACAACAACAGGCCCCATTATTTATGCTTAAATAATAGATGGGGAAAGGGGAGAGGGAGAGATGAACGAGGAGGAAAGTATAGAAGAGTTCCTCACTGAAATCAGATGAGATTAGAAAGAAAGAGCAAGAAGTCGTCACTAAAACAACAAGTAGACGAGAAAGAGAGATAAAGAAAGGTGCAAATCATGGGGGCAGCTCAAAAAGTTCAGCAGAGGACATGTAGGCAGCAGGGAGGACGTGAGGTTGTGTTCTGCTGGGTTGAGTTGGATGTGATTTAAAGGGACAGTTCACCCACAAACGCAACACAAAAAAAACTATAAAAATGCAAGCAAAATGTTAAAAGCCTCCTAAAGACAACAGCTGGCTGTTCGTAAAGAGGAGCACCGAAGAAGACCTTCCTTTTAAAGTCATGTGTTGTTTATTGGCGACGTAAATAAATCTAGGCCTCGTAACCGATCGGTGCCTCAGAAAAGAGGCCCTTCTGGTTCCACAGAGCAGCTCCACTGGCCTACATTTCACTGCCTGTCATCTGACGCCAAATCTCTAGCCACAGTCAGTATTTCAATACCTTTCATCTCGCATCAGAAATCTGAACAAGAGAATATGGCATACTATTTGATAACAGCTGCAGTTTAGAACTGTAGTATTGAACAAAACTGTAGTTTATTTCTCACGGCAGTTCAGCCTAGATGTTGGCAGCTGCAGGTTCTCTGTAGAGAGGTAAAACTACATGATCTCTTCAAATCTCTTGTAGTAAGTCAGCTTGTTCAATTTTCAGACCATGGTTACAGTTAGGATCACTAATCCTCCGCTACTTCTGTGCAAAGTTGCTGTAAACCACACCGGTGAATCATCACCAGTGAATCCAAGATCACTGCAGTGGAGAATATCACCAATTCCAGGCAGTACAAACCAGCCACAACCATCAAGACAGTCCAACTTCTAGAGAAGATAAGTGACTGTTACTGTGAGAAGGCAGTCAACAAGACTCTCTTTTACTCATTGACATATTTTTCTATTTATCTCACTTTTCTCTCTTTCTCCTCTTTCAAACTTCAATTCAAGTTACAAGATTTGTTTTTAAGCTTTTTTTTCCCTTTCCATGCGCTTCCTCCCTCAAAATGAATACATTCACAAAACCCTTCGAGAGAATTTAAATCCATTTACAGACCACCCACACTCTTTTCTTCTCTTCCCTCTAACCCAACTGTGGTATTTTTGATTGCTATTCTAAGTCCAGACAGAGCAAACGTTACCTAATGGGAGGAAAAGGGAAACTTAATTAACCTTTGCAAAAGGTGGGCTCATCACAGACACCATCCAATTAACTACGGACTTCAAACGGGCCACGCTGGATGAAACCTTAGTGATTTTAGACTGAGGACAAATTAGCTAGACTCATAAAGCATAGATGGGCCAGTAATAACATACAGATACACTAGTTCAAGTTAAGCTCAAATGTGTAAATAATGTCTAAAGCTTTAATGTGTAAATATCTGATTAAACATTAACCCAGCAAATGGATGATTTAAAAACCTGACAAGTAAGAACAAGATCACCTGCTCTAGATCCCAGTAAGTGGACTGTAAATAAGCAGCGAAAATGAGCTGAGGAGGTTTAGTCCTTAATAGAGCGATAAACCGACTGGTATCAGCTTATTGGCTCTGTACAGCTACCAGAAATGCCAGTACAAACATGCTGAATAAGCTGTATGTTTGAGGTCATTTTTAATGATTGATCAATTAATAAAATGATCTTTAAGCAAAAACAACAAACAGTCCCTGGTGCCAACTTCTCACCTGTGCTTTTGATAAAACAACTATATGGTATGAAGACGAAAGAAATTCTAACAGACATTTGTTGACATTTTACAGATTAAAGGATTAAACTGCAAGTGAATGAATAATAATCATCATATTGTTAGATGGAGTAATAATGAATTTTACATTATGTTCTGACTGTGTGTGGTACAGATTAATGTGTTATCTTGGACTTAACATCTTCGCTCTTTATCTACTTTCATCTCCAGAGACCTAATTATTACTTATCCTACTAAAAGCACACA
>JAUBNQ010000006.1:18628196-18641033 GCA_032353495.1 Ctenopoma kingsleyae | reverse complement strand
TCTTTAAATTTATTTATGAATAAATTTCCAGAGGTTTTGGCACGGCTCCAGCAGTTATCAGTAGTTTTCAGGATACAACAGTTAAAAATTCAAATTAAAGGAAGAAGCAAGGCGTGCATGCTTTTATTCCTCCATGCATATAAATCAAGCTCATTTTCTCTCATCCCCACCCTATCTCTTTCTCTCAGTAACATCAGACACACACACACCATCCTAAGCCAGCGGCACGGTCCAGAAAAGGGATTACGACATTGCTTACTTTGGAGGACCACGGCTGCAAGCAGTTGGCATAGCAACGGACCAGGAAAGCCATTTCCACAGGAGGGAGGGTGCCAGCGAGGGGAAGTTTCCCCTCGTTCAGCAAAAAATGAAGAAAAAAAAAAGAATAAGTAAAAGAGGAGGGCAACGGCTGGTGGTGATGTCTGTGGTGCAAAAAGAGAACTGTCCAGTAAGGTGACTTTTTTATAAAGCAGTATGATGCGGAAGATTGACTGATGTCACTACAGAAGAAGACTTTAAGTCAAGGTAGAGTCGGTTATATGTCACGCTTTCTGTGCTCTCCCAAAGAATTCAAATGGATAGCAACAGGGAAGCTTAAAACACTCCTAGTAAACCTTGAGCACTGGGAATCTGCAGAATGTCCAAAATTAATCCTAAACACAAAGGAGGGTGCAAGAGAAAGGAGGGAACATAAAGCCCTGCAATTTAACATCCAAGTTCAGTAGATGTAGTCACGCTGCAAGTTAAATGTAGACACTGGAAAGTCTTTTTTGTCTTCCTTCCGATTCGCACTCGTCCTTTAAAAAAAAAAAGAAGCAGAGGTTCCTCTCCTTAATAGATGAGCCAGTGCTGGATGAAGAGAGCAGCTTGTCTGTACATCTGCAGCCCCCTGGGAAGATGCCTCATGCCTTGCTTAAAGTCATCCAAACAGTGCACTCTCACCTCCCAAAAGCCTGGAACGTTTGCCTGCAGCTTTCCTATCTTCCTCACTCACTGTCTGTCAAACTCCTTTCTTTTGTCTCTTTACAACTCTTTCTACAGAGCTTCAGTGGTACATGCCCAGCAGTGCAGCTCCATGGCAGGGGGCAGAGATCCCACTCTCGCATCCCCAGTTTCAAGCTCTCATCCCTGGCTTGCGCTCACACCTTACGCCGGCATTCCTCTTCCCCCTCCCACCTTTGGGAAGAAGCTACCGTGGATAGGATGCTGCGCTGTGGAGAGCCAGGCGCTAATGGGAAACGGAGGGGAGAGTGAGAGGAGAGGAGGAGGGAGAAGGGAGGAGAATCCAGCTGAAAAAGAATGACATCACCTGTGCAGCGAAAGCGAGAGAGAGAGAGAGAGAGAGAAGGGATGGGAGGTGGCGTGGACGAAGCGGGAGACAGCTGGGGGAAACTGCATTAGATGGATTGGCTGTTGAGCAGACGTGGACGAGGCAGAGAGACGGACAGAGAGAGAAAGATAGAGATAGAAAGGATGAGAGAAGGAGCATCTTTATTGATCTGCTGGAAACATAAAGCTCAGTGTATTGAGGCAACCCCCTCGCCTTTGTGAACATGCCGCAAAAAAGGGGGGGAGAGCATAAATCACAGAGCCCCCGTCAGATGAAAGAACAGACGCTCATGGTGTTTTGGTAAATGTGAACATGCGACATAATTGCACAAGCTGATAATGGGCTTTCCCCCAACAAAAAGCCCCCGTCTGGAGCATCTGACATGTAAGAAAGTCACATTACAGATGAATCACTTATTGCAAAGAAAGAACAAGACCTGGTTCTGATAGCAATTACAAATAATTACTGAGTATGGTTTATTCTTGAAACATCCAATGTGGGATCCTATTCAAGAAAGTAAGATTCATAGAAATGTACAACAGCCTCTAGTCACATTATCCGGCCTATTTAAAGTAAGCAACAACTTGGTGATTTGAAAGTCAAGACATCCAAGGTCTAAAACAAAGGTGTGAATATGGTGAGAAGGGTTTTTTTTAAAACCTCTCAAAGCCCTTAAAAAGACTTCATTTTTAATTTGAAACAAGTTAACTAAAGGCTTTACCTAAACCACCAAGTCTGTGCTTGGTGCGAATCTCAACCACTTCCTTGAGAGCAAATGAAGCAGAACCTCAGCAGGAACAAAGAGTAAAGCAGTGATTTGATCTTTTTTCAGCATGTTTTATTTAACTGAATAGTACTGGGAAGAAGCTACAAATAGGAATCTTCTCAAAAATTTAAACAGAAAATGAAATTTGTACAATATCTGACCCTCATAGGTGAAGATTTTTTAAATACCAACTTTATTGTGAAATCTATCACAGTCCTGCTCTCTGACATTACAAAAAAAAATTAACCTTTTTAGTGCTTAATGAATATAAACGTGCAGATCTCTTAACTGTCATACTGAATACAATATTTAATTATATACTCTTTTAATGTGGCAACTGCATGATAGCTACTGCTTCGTTTAGCTATCCTGGAGGGTTTGAGTTGCATGCACGCGAATGAGTCTCAAATAACAGATGCAGCGTAAACATTTAAATAATTAAAGTTCCAATCATTAAAAGCTTTTAATTTTATTTTTGGCACTGAGCATTTGTACCTCTTCCCTCCTTCCTATTCCTCCAGCATACTGTAGCGTTTGTGATGTGTAGGCAAAGATGAGAGAGAGAGAGAGAGGAGGGATGAATTGAAAGCAGAGACAATAGAAGCTGTCTGGTTGTTTGAACGACTGATTCTCCTCCAGCAGAGAAGACATGCCAGATCCTATTACCAGACACTTCAGAGACGGGAGGATCTTTCTCACCCTCTCCTTTTCTCCCTTTCTGACCTCCCTCCCTCTCGTTCAGTATCTGTCTGGATTTTCCCTCCACTCCCATCTGTCCTCTTTCTTGTCTCTCTACCATAAAATCCCCAATGTTTGCAATCTGTATCTCCTTCCTCATGTTTGTCTTAAATTAGCTGTTCCATTTTTCCTGCCTCAATCTCCATCCATCCACAGTATCTCTCTCTCTCTCTCTCTCTGTGCCCATTTTTTCTCTCATCTGCTTGCTGCTATAAACCAGGATCTCTACCCTCAATTCTCTCTCCACAGTGTGTGTGTGTGTGTGTGTGTGTGTGTGTATGTGAAACGATACCCACCTCCCACCTAGGAATGACATCATCTTTTTACTCTACAGCCAATCAGGAGCACGCACATGGAGCCCTGCCTTCAGAGGAGCGTTGTGTACACAAGAGCGACAGACAGAAAAAGAGAGTGCTGCAAATAGACAGATATGGAGACAGGTAGACCTACAGCTACACAGACGGGTGTCTAAGTGTTAGTACGTACTAGCTGCAGTCTTCTCTCTTTTGCATACTCGTGTGCTCAGCACTACATCATTCCCTTGCCTGCTGTCAAAGCCGCAGCCCCAACAAACACACACACACACACACACAGCTGCTGTAATAAAGGCTGACTATGACAAAACATCTGAAAATAAAAACTCGCTTTGATAAGGTTGGACCTTTAGTTGAAGGATATGTTCTTAAAACAACAGTGAAGGAGGATTTGCCCGTTGTCATTCTGGCTATCAACTGAAGCCCAAAATATATTCAAATGCGTATCTAAAGCTAATATGAGACTTTATGAGTTAACGTAATAATGTTAACATGTTTTTAACGTGTTTCCAGATAGATAAAACTGCCTCTTTGTGTTTCCCTGTTGAGTTGCAACAAAAGAAAGCAACTTTGCAGGATATGTACTTAATGCAACCAATATGCAAAGGGGGGGCTTACATTAAATTAACATACACTGAAAACATCTCTTGCAAATATTCCTTAAAGGTGGGTATTAAGAGCTCTTTCAGTGTTCATAAAATGCTGATTTCTGCTGCACACTGGTAAGGGTTGAGGTTAGCTGCATTTCTCGTAGTGGTGTGCATAAGTAAAAACAAACCAAAAAAGCATCCATAATGAAAATAGAGGAAGAGATGTATAGCTTACATACATAACATAAATACTGCCAGTGACATAAAATGCTAACTACGCTGATTGTATGAACCATGTGTATTAGAGGTAAAGAGAGTTAAATGTTTAGACATATTGTTTTGTGCAGTGTATCATGTATACAGCTCTGGAAAAAACCACTGCATGAAAGCTGTGATTGCAAATCAGAGTTATTGCACTAAATATTGATTTCTGAACACTACACTCCTAAGTTAAAACATTAGTAATGTGTTGTGTAAAAATGAATAAGAACTTGTTTTGTTTTGGGTCTTTTTTTTCTTTATTTGAGGTCTGAAAACACTGGACCTTTTCTGGTGCTTTGACCATTTTTCATTTTCTGCAAATAAATGCTTTAAATGAGTTATGTTGTCAGTAGTTTACAGAATAAAACATAAATGATCATTTTACTCAAACATATACTGTACCTTTAAATAGCAAAATCAGAGAAACTGATAATTTTGCAGTGGTCTCTTAATTTTTCCAGAGCTGTATTTTAGAATAAGGTGAATTTAATTTGACACAGAATCCTACACAGTCACTTGTAGCAGCACACCTTAACGTGGTTTCAAAACAGTTCAGAAGAGCGTCTCGTCTTGTGTCTCAGAGGACCGTTTACTGTAACTCACTACATGATTATGTGAGGTCCGCTTGCCAAATACTGAGCAGGATACACATCACACAGGAAACACTTCCTGGAACAGTCTGTCTGCAACTCTGCGTGTTTGTGTGCAAGTGTCGGGTAAAATCAGGTGAGTGCTTTACTGACACGAGAGACAAAACTTAAGAGGAAGTCTGAAAATCAAAGGGCAAAAATCAGAGATGAGGAGAGAAAGTGTGTGCATGCGTCTTGCATTTTAACCATAAAATGTAAGACTTTTTAAAAAATGTTTTGGAAAATATGACCAGTTCAGACAGGCGCCAAACGGCAGGAAATGCGACCTGTTGCGCTTCAAGCAGTCAGACAAACAGACTCGCACACATGAGGCAGTTTGCACTGACCAGACATACTGTACACACAGCATCCTGAGAGCGTGGGTGTGTGTTCTCTGTGAGCTGCTCAGTGTGGCATGGCTCAGTGATTTCTGAGAGGGTCGTGCCTCTCTTTTGTCACTCAGCTTGGTGCTACTTGGACAATCGCCCTCCTGGGACAGCACACTCATTTGTGTACCCTCACATGTTTGCACAAAGTAGACAACTGCAACCTCTATAAGTGTGTGTGTGTGTGTGTGTGTGTGTCTGGCTACTGCTCACAGCTAATCAGTCCTGCCAGGCTAATTAAAACAAGTCAGCTGACTAAAGCCCCTGTAGTGCTGCACACACAGAGAAGTGCTGAGTTGTTGAAGCCTATATTTCTCTGTTGGGTATCTGTAGACTCATTTCCATACACACTCAGAGCCAATGACGGTGATATAAACCTGTGTTTCTGGTAGCGGCATAGTGTAAGACTAGAGTTTGGCAGCATCCTCACAGACACACACAATAAGTTGCAATGGAAAGTTGCTGGTTTGAATCTCTTGTTTGTGTGAGTGAAGTGAATCGACTACACCTACAACTTTACAATGTCCATTAACAATAAATCAGTTATTAGTCGTGTAGAATAATCATTTACTCTATAAAATGACCATCATAATTGTCAAAGCCAAATGTGACACATTCAAACCTTGTTTTGCCCAAACAACAGTTCAAATCACCCACATTTTTCCAATCACTGCGTGATTCCGTTTGTGTATTTCTTTATACACAAACATCGGAACTGTGTGCAGAGCATGTGGATGCTGACCAAATGACTCCTTCTGGATGTTTTACTGTATAATGTCAAATCATTTACCTCATTTCACCTGATGGTTTCCTGTACAAAAAAAAAAAATCACATAGCTGCTTATACAAAATGATACTGAAAAATCTGTTTATGAAACCCCGAGAAAGAGACAGCTACGTAAATGTGCTGACTGCATCTGATCATATGATTGTGTGCGAGTGTGTCTGTCTGAAGGACAAGACAGGAATTCCTGCCATTTAAACCAACCCTTCCCTTTCCGACTGATCCCAACAGAGAGAGAGAAGAGATCCAAGGCCAAAAGAGCTGGAGATGCAAAAACACACAGCAGACATTGAAAGGGGGTAAAAAAAAAATCCTACAAGCAGCTCACTAAACTATTATCTTTGTTTTGACCTTCAACTTTTCTGCAAGTGTAATTTAGAAACAGAAACTGTGGTATGCGTTGGTATGTGTTATTTCCATGCGTCTCCTGAAAAACATAATAAGTCCGACATGACGCACACAATTAACAAAGGAACTGATTCAACGTTTTTCCCCCCAACATCTCGAGGGAATACAGTGATTAAGTTAAATGGAGATGATCAAGTCATCATAAAGAGTAAGAGAAAAAACAGTCAGGGTACAGGCTGGAAAGAGGCAATAAGGAAAGCAAATAAGAGGAGATGGTGGACAAAGTGAATGTTGGAGAGAAAAATTAAAGGTTATGAGAATCTATGCTTTGTTCTAATCTCCTGGGTGGAGACTTACAGACTGAAACGTATTTATTATGAAATGCAAATTAACATGAATGTAGAACATAATGTATGTACGTCTGTGCACAAAATGTTAGGTTAAGGTGCAAAAACGGGGGGATGAAGGTCAGACAGTGGCAAACAGCAGTGAGGGAAGATAAAGGAGGGATGAGGAGGAGGAGAGCGAAGGGGAGAGAAGATGCAGAGATGAATATAGAGATGGAGTTCAACAAGGTTGTCATCTTAGTGCTGCTGATGTAATCCCTAAAATTAGAAGCAACAACAGCCGCAGAGCGTGCCCCAGTGGTACACTGCACTGCCCAACGTACTGTATTCTACACACACTCTCAGGATGTCTGCAGGCTTCAGAAGCCAATTTTAAGAATGAAATTTAAATACGAATAAGAAACAAAGCCTTCACACCATACAGTGAGTATAAAAATCCAACTGCATTTCTCAGATATTCAATATTTCAGCAACTGAGATGCAGCTCGCGGATATCTGTCTCTAAATGTTTCAAAATGCCAGCTTTCATAACTCATTTCACATCATTTTCAGGCTATTTATAGACCTGTGAAAGTGTCTGAATACGTGCTTTGTGCATGGACCATGCATGTAGCAGGAGCCGAGCAGCAGGACCAGAACACCGCTGGGTGGCTGATATTTGTGGTTTTGTTGTTTTGGCTGTTTGAAGGCATCAGAATCCAAGAATCAGATGGGTATTTTGAGCCTGAGTCACAATTTGAGGAAGTAAACATGTTGGTGAGCGACATACGACCGCTGTAAAAGACACTGCCAGCTGCTTGAGTAAAAAATATTTTGGTTAGGCTTTGTTTTGTTGTTCGTTGGCAGTTATCTGATCATAACTCATTTCTTGTTTCTCACCTTTCGCAATGGACACACGTAGATGATGTGTGAATTTAAAGTTACAAAGTGATGAAATACTTAAAAACAAAGCACTGAAATCCCCTTTATCTCTCTCAGCCCTATGTTAAGCTGCACGTTAATGCACCAGTGCTGAATAAATAAAATTAAAATGCTCAGATATTTTGTTTGACGCAGCAAAAGGCAACAAAATGAACTCCCTTAAGGTTTCAGCTGTGAAAGGCAGTTCATCTTGAAGCACTAAAGGTCAGAGAAAGTTAAAGTAATGACACACTTGCAAGTGCTACTGAGCCGGACTAGATCCGCTCCCCCTCTGCCTCATCCTCTGACCTCAGTTCCTCACTGCCTGTCTTAAACCCCCATGACCTTACCCCTTTATTACCCCACCCTTCCTGTCTCCAATTAATTTCCCATCTGACCTTCGCGCAACCTTCACCTTTCTGCCCCACCCAACCCCCACCGTCACAACTCACCACCACCCCCTTCACCACTACCAGTCAACCTCCATTGTCTTCCAGTCTTTGTTTTACATTTCTTTCTCCTCCTTCAACACCTCTTCTCTAACCCAGGTAACTCACCGTGAGCCTGTAGAGCTCCTCTCTGCTACATATCCATCCTTTCTTAATGCTTGATTTTTTTAAATCACTCCTTCCACACTACTTTGTGTATGTAACTTTACCAACTGCTCTTCTCTCCTCTTTCCATCCTCTTGTCCCCTGTCACCCTCTTTCATTCTGTTCTTGTGCCTTCCCTCCTTCCTCCTTTCCTCTTTGACCCTGTAAAAAGGTTATTCTCATGGCATCTCCGCCTCACTAGACAGCAGAGAGTGTACGGCAAAACAAGAAAAGGGGGGAAGGGTATGACAAAGGGAACTCACTGTCAACTCACGGTTTTCTTTTTTAAGCTGCTGAGTCACATCCTTAGTTCTTTAACACAAGTTTTAAATGTTTTAGCACTTAGCAGTTGGTGCAAGAATAAAAGGAAATCACATCTATCAATAGTCATTAGTTAATTTTCCATCCAGGTCTAGTTCAAACTTTAACAGAATTTCCAGAATATCATCAAAATAAAATGCTGGTAATGGTGTTTCCTGGATTGCAGGAGCTTACAACAAGATGATGCAATTAAGAAAGTGGAAGATGTGATGAAAAGATGATGTGATGTTTGTTCCATAGATCTTAAGAAAGTCATTTAATTCAGATTCTGATTCTGAATCGTATTCAGATTGTAAATGCACACAAAAGCAGTTGGATGAAGGCTCACTACTGTAGGTATATAAACAACAGTGAAGAATGAAATAAATAAGTGAAATTTCAAACAAATCCATCTACAAACTAAAAATTGCAAAGACAATGAACAACTTGCCCTAGAGCAAAAACGACCTTAATATAACGGGAGTTTAATACAGCTGCCAATCGATACTATAACTCACCTTATAGACTATGATGCAGTGTCATCCTGCTCTATTACCTCATCACTGCAAGTTTCTAGTGAAAATTATGTTATGAATCATGAATTATACAGCTTGTCCACGTGTCTTGTAAAGAAAGTGGCTTTATTATTCATGCCAACAAGCCTATTGATTAGATACTTGATATTATTTGGACGTTAACAGAATTTACTTGACATAATAGGACTACAAACTATTATTATAACGCTTGCAGCATCCAATAAATTCATTCTTTTAACTATAATTGTGCAGCCTACTTACACTTCCACCCTTTTCCAACTAAAACACTTTTTTTGTTCCTTACTCTTCTCCTTCCCACTTCTTCCTGGCTCCCTGTCTCTCCCTGGGGCCCTGCTTGGTGCAGCAATGGCAGAGCTGGCTAGAAGCCCTTGGGGCTTTGCTGGCCCCACCTGCATTTTGATAGAATGAGACCAGATGAGCTCAGGAACGGACTGGATGCACTAAAGAAGCATGGGCTTTACCACATACAACAACGCAGAATTGTACAAGTTCAAATACATACTGTGTATCTGCATTTAAATACACAGACTATTACTATTGACCCTATAACCAAAAAAAAGTCATAAAAATGTAGACACACCCAAACACTAGGAAAAACTTCAAGAACTTGCACGCACATGTGCACTAATGTCAATGAAAATTATGCCAGGCACCAGGAATGTCGAGAACTTCATCATTACGAAGCCAAGCAAAACTCTATAAAACTGACCGACACCAGTGAGTTAATTCCAACACAGCCAGCGCAGGAAATCGACTGTTTCAGCAACAACAACAAAAAGAAAACTACAGTGACCGGTGCTCCACAGACTTTCCAGACAGGAGACTCGGGGCAAACAGAAAAAAAAACAAGAAAAAGAAGCTAAGCAAGGTAACCATCTAATTGTATGTTCGTCTCACCCCATAGCGGCGACCTTCAAACCTGTTGGGAGGATGAAAGTCATTTTCTCACTACTCATCACACCAGGTTGTGACAAAGCATTTGCATGAGTCACACATATGACTTTCCCACTGCATGATGATCGCAACCTTAGATTTAACCTGACTGTAAGCAGTGACGTTAGGGTAACCCGAGTAATGTCACCGCATAATGGGCACAATCTCATCAAATTTAACTAAGGCGATACGACCGCAGACGACGTCATCAAGGTGATGTCATCGCTAATGGATACCTAAACAGAAACTGATATCATAGGAATTAAATACTGCCAGGTGAAAGTGTACAAGCTTTTATGTCTAGCAAAACAATCTCAGCTCCAGGGCCACCTAGTAGCTGTTCTGGAGGTTACACATGACCCTGTTTGGCAGTGAAATAATTCCTCCTCTACACACAGGTCAGATCCTGCAGAGGTCAAAGTCCTGCTAAGCATTTAGCGTAAGAGCGTGTGTGGCGACAGGGGGCTTCAGCTGTTGTCTCTGCTAGCGGTGCTAACACTTACTGTAGCTTACTAGTCAAAATCTGTGACACCAGGTTTCAAACTATTCCCATTGCTGCTGCCATTTTGCAGTGATGAGTAACTCTGTGTGCATGTATACTGAATATACTTTCAATTAACGCAACATACGCATCTGTCAGTTTGTCTGTCTTAGAGTTACAGAAATAAACAGCTGCTCACAGCTGTTTAGGAACAAAACTAGCGCGAAGACGTGCTTTTCTGTTTCCTGTGTATTTTCTAAACAGTGGCTAAAAACCCAGTGTGTGCAACCAGGACATGAGAGTGAACCTTTCCAAACGCCGTCTTGAGCAGCTTTCACCTCCTTCCCTCTTTACCTAAAGCTACTTCATTAGAAGTTCATTGGTGTGCTGAAGCTTTGCATTATTGATGCAGGTTTGCACACTTAACTCACGTGTGCCCGAGGTCAGCCGGAGGGAGGAAAAGTGTGCTCAAGTGATTGGAGGAAAAATAAGAAGAGGACGTCTGCCTACTGACACAGGAAACTAGCTAACCACAGACGTTGCTGAAGACGTGGTGCTTCCGGCATGCACCTTTCTTCAAAACAGCAGGAGGATGCTGCTTCATGCTCTGCACATTTAACACAAATCCAGTTACTTTTAACACAGAAGTGTGTAAACATCACATGGCACATTCTGAAAAAAAAAAAAAAACAGACACCTGTTAAACTCTTGTTTTTAGTTCGCTAAGATGGCATAGTTTCACTCTTTGCTCAACTATTCTGTGCAGATGACTGAGCCTGCATCATGTTAAATTAATGATCCTGGGGGTGCCGTGGAGAAGCCTGGCTGAAAAAGCCCTTCGAGCAGGTTTCCCCCCCGCAAGGCAAATGAGGTGAATGGTTCATCTGTCTATCAGTGCAGTAAAGCAGTGAGGCACCTGATGTCTTAATGAAGTGAGCTTGCCTGCGTGCATGTGCTGTTTGGGTCTGCGTATCGGTTTCTGTGCGATATGTATACATGTGTGCGGTATGAGTCATTAGTGGATCCCAGTGGTCTGTTAGAGTAGTGAGAGAATGCACACTAGAAGAGGAATCAGGTTTCTGGATCGATGGGAATCAATCACAACTAGAGTAAATGTAGAAGAATAAAATAAGTCAAATAAAATAATGATAATAATAATAATGTTTGCTCAATTCAAAAGAACAAAAGGTCAAATCACACCCTTCTGCTGTGATTTATAGATAAAAGCGGTATGGTCCTACATTCTCTGCTGGGGACATGTGAGATGCTATATTCTATCCTTCTTTTCCACATTATATTTTAGATTCCTCACAATTCATAGCTTCAGGAACTTCATTCACTCTGGAACAGGCCATTAAGGGAGTGTGAGAGACACCAGACACCAGTACAGAGCAGTGATAATGGATTACTGATGCTATTATGGTTCAATAAGACCTCTGAACAGCATCCTCTGATCCACTGACAGAAATACAGCTCCCTTTGAGCTTGTGTGTGTACCATGTACATTTATAACCTGCATGACATTCACTGTTATCACCACAAACAGACAGTTACCTAATATAACAATGTAAAAAAAACAATGCAGGTTTGTGACTTTTTAAGAGAGATTTTGCAGCGATAACATGTGACCTGCCTTGCCGGATTATTTATTACAGACATAAGCAATGTACTTCAATCCTGAAATGATCAATCAGTCGATAACTCTATTACGTCTTTAAGAGAACAAATCATCCCCGCAGCTGCAGACATGATGCTTAAACCTGGAAATTCAGACACGTGCTTGAGAAATTCTCAGATGATTTTGTGCAAGGATCTATCTTCAGTTATGACATTTTGTAAATATTATCTTTCCAACACCAATTCATCATTACACTGGACTATGTCCTGACAAAATAAATCATTTTGTCTTTCAAGGATAATTGACTCCTCACTCCTGCCAGGTTTAAATGCTTCATCCTCCATTTGCTAACTAGTCAGTTGTTGTTCCCAGCATGCATCTGTTTATGTCACCCCCCCCGCCCCAACCCCCTTGCTATCTGCCACCCACAGTGTCAGCAGACAGCAATGCGTGCATGTGTGTGGCAGCCTCAAAATGACCCGCTTTTTCCAGCACTGCCTGTTTCTAAACAACAGGTGCCTGAACCGGGAGTGACACACGCACACACACACACACACACACACACAAAACTCTGCCACACATCAACAGAAATAAACCCCAGAATGAAGCAGAGACAGTTATTAATGTAAAGATTACCCTACCTGGTTGTTGACATAATCCTGTAGATGAGACACCAGCAAGCACATGAAAAAAAGAAGAAAAAGCAGCAAGACGGTCATAAGACGACAGAGCAAAAAGAGCAAAATGACAGGCTCCTCTCATCTATATCGTTATTTAGAAAAGAAAAGTGAGCTGGTCAATGCTTCATTCTGTCACTTGACAATAACCATAGCACAGTATAAGTGTTTTCTTTCTGTCATGTGTGTTTTAGCTCATCCCACCTCCAATCTTGCTCCTGTTTACTGCACAACTAATGTGATTCCCTCTATTTCAAGGACATTCACATGCTTCCACTTGTTTTT
>JAUBNQ010000006.1:18572764-18586390 GCA_032353495.1 Ctenopoma kingsleyae | reverse complement strand
TAATTTGACGATATTTTAATAACCCAAAAAGTTGTTAAGCCTTATGTTCGATCTGTTCGCTCTGTAATAGGATATTTTACTGACACAGAAAAATACATATACATAAAGACATACATGAACAACGCTTTTGGAAAAACAGGTCTTTTTCTGACGTCCTCCCTCTTAAACCAAACCATCTCCAGGCGAGAGACGAAGACCCATCGACCAGCTCTAAAGAGGAAGACGACGACTGCGAATCTGTTAGCTTGCTCGTCTGGCTCTGTTTCCTCTGTAGCGGATTAACTTCCATCACTGAATGGCATGCTGCTGCATCGACTTGGAGCAGACAGGCGCACTAGTAAAACTTGAGTAGCTTTGCGTAATCATTTATTTAAACAGTTTATTGCCAAGTGGGTTAAATACTCGATAACGCCTGCTGCCTCATCGTCAAAATGAAAATTTCGATATTATTGAAAACGATATATATCGCACACCCTTACTAAAAACGCGTGACATTGCTTAAGTTTATGTGCATGTTTTATGTGAATGTACAACTCCGTGAACAACTCGAGTGAAAACAAAGGAAGTTCAATAAAAGCTAATCCACATGTCATATAAGCAATAATGAATCATCTGGCTCAGGCAATTTTCAAGTGTGTGACAGCTGTTCCTCATACTCCGTGAGAATGAATGAAAGCCAAATGCCTTGAAAGTAAAACCAAATCAGTCTGTGTGCTGACTGTGTGAAGATCAGTGCACCAAGAAAACCAGCAACTGGAACAAACTTAAAAAGCTAAAAACAAATTCACAGACAGCGTTAGGCTTGAACTTCTGAATCTGCCGGGCTGCATCAGCACTGGGAAAGTCGCCCTTGCATGCACGCCAAGAGTACAGCATGGACCACACACTGGTCTGCATCTCCTTTACTTTTCACAGCGGCTCAACTGCTTGTTTACAGAGCAAGACGTCAGCACTTTAGTCTTTCTCTCCTTCACTTGCACCTTCCCCATGAGGGCCTAAGGCTTTGTTATGGCTGGAATCCCCATAAATGTCCAACCTGTACTGGGTGCCATCAAAACCCCCCAATAAATCAACAACACGATTTGTTGTCTGTTACCACCAGGGTGCCTGGACAGCACTGAGAGAGGTAGGCAGCAAGAGAAGAGCTGGATGGAAAAAGGTTGACGAGGCATAAAACCTGTGGTGGGAGAGATTACCCGCTGAGCCAAACATCTGCACAGGAGACAGGCGTTACCTACAGCATGCCTAAAACTTTAATGCACGGGAGATTTAGCTGATCGACCCAAAACCTTCACTCAGATCCATCACTAGCACTTTCTTTGATCTGTGAGGAGTAGTTTAATGATTTTATCTGAGTGCGATCAATGCCATTACCACCATTTCTATCTGTTCACTAAACAGTGATCGACAGGCCGACGTCCAGTAGCTGAAGACTACAACATCGCTTTACTGTGTAAGAGTAGATTTAATGGTTTTAGGCCTCAGGTGTGGCACAAACCACATGTGTAATGTGTTTTACTGATCCTCAGCGCTCGAAAAGTTCTCGTGGCATGAAAAGAAGCCTTTTTCATCGTGAGAAAAACTTTCACACGACTCGAGCACCCAACCCTGCCCTAAATGTTATGAATAAGTAACATGGAAACACCTTGTTTGTCTACACCAGTGCTATATTAATACTAGTTTCAATTCTGAAGAAAAACAGGGAGTGTTCAGCCTGTGTGAGAAAAAAAAAACAAAACAGTGGCAGCAGAAAGTGTTCTGCTCTGAATTCAGGAGGATGAAGCTAAATGTAGTTACTTCATCCAAATCCTTGTGATCGTGGGAGATTAGAAATCACAGATACACTTCACTGCGATGCTGTTTATTTGTGCACCGAACACAGCTATTAGGATTTGCGCAAGTGTGCACAAAAGCCCTTTATGAAGGTGTGAAAGAGGCTTTCTACCTGCCATGCACTCACAAACAAACAGCGGATTAAAGCCATAACAAGGGACCTTTTCGAAAGCGTCATGCAATGCTGAGGGCTACTTTTTTTTTTTTTTTTTTTGTACTAATGAAAAACGCTTGCACTTCAAAAACCTGTTACCAGCAGCAGAACATGGAAGGGAGTACGGCGTGAGTTATTTTTGGGCAAAGAAAGCTGTGACAAGCCAGCTGTGTTTCCACAGCTTCATGCAAGGGAGGAGGAAGAGGAGGAGGAAGAGGAGGAATGAGAAATTGAACTGGCCTCCTTCAAGCTTAGGTTTACACAAACTATCTCCTGGGCTTAGCTGTAAGCCCTCTGATGGGGAGTCGTGACGTGATGTTTTGTTTTAGTGAGTCTGTATTTGCGGGCCCAGAATGCAATGCGGCGAAACTTAACCACGCCAGAGCACCAAAACCTGGAGCAAGTCCTGTAGCTTTCTCACCAAATGTCAGTGTTTCTTAGCTAAACATTACACACAGGACCCGGCACAGCCTCTGCACCCACGTTTGGGCACCAGCGAAGCCTCTGACACATTTTTGTCCTGCGTTTCTGCTCTGCACAGTCACACAGCTGCTGCAGAAAAGCCATAAAGTCTGAGTAAAGAACAGACTTTCCCCATTAAATGACTTTTCAAAACGTCGCACACCGTCAGTCAGGTCGGCGGGTACTAATCAGCGTGTGACTGGGGTGAAATAATGCGTGTGAAAGCGGCTCATTCCATCTCCCACGTCAGTCAAACTCCACACACAGCTGTTTGATTTCTGGCTAACGTTAGCAAACTGATGCTAATTAAGGGAGCGTTCGTTTTGTTTACCTCCGCGGTCCGCAGCGAAGGCGGTTTCTTCAAAGCCAGTTTGAAAGAAGTTTCCATTGCTCCGGTCATTTTCATACCCACACCTCGGGTTTTGTTTTTCACTTTTTCCTCTTCAGGTAGTCTCACTTCTCCCTCCTAGCTGCTCTTCAGCCGGCTGAACAAACTCACATCCCCGCCGACTTTGCCCCTCGTCGAGCCGAGCATGGATGGAGTTTGCTTCCAGAAACTAACCGACAAGTAGCTCCTTCTTCTCCGGGAGAGAAAAAAATAAAATAAAATAAAATAAAATAAACTTCTCAACTACTGCGCGTCCGAGAAAGAGAAGACGCCGCTAAAGTGAGGAGAAAAGTAGAATTTACGGGACCTGTTTTGTTCAGTTATGTACATCTTTGGTTAGAGGAAATCTCCACCTCGGTACCGAGCGTCAGTCAGATCCAGGAGTTCAGATTTCTGATCCCTCCTCCTGGAGAAGAACCGAGTGGTGCGTTCACGCCCTGCTGGAAATGTATAGGTTACCACTCATACACAAAAAAGAAATTTTTTTTATTTTTTTTATTTATTATTATTATTTGGCCTCTTTTCAGAGCAAACACCTGAGCACAGCAGACTGGATCTATTTTTTCCATATATTTTCATGCTTGATTCACATATTCGCACATTTTTTCTTTCTTTTTTTTTCCTATAGGAGATTAATGTAAATCGTTAATAAATAAATGTTTAAATTCAAAAACACAGGTTTATCTCCTTCCTTAAAAAGAGGTCAGTCAACTGTGTTTCGATAAAGTTGTTTTATGAGTTTTGACAATGTAAAGCCAACTTTGTAAAGTTTACTGAACATCAGAATACAAGTCTTTAGTTTACTTAACTGTTTAGTCACATCATTTTAATATGCATTAAAGACGAACAGAAACAGACAGTTACCATCATGAATGGGTTCCTCAAAAAAAGAAGAATCTCCAAAGAGCTTTATTCTCAAACAGTGCACGCTGGTCTATTAGTTTAGTTTACTTAAAAATTTATTTCCTGCGTTGAGCTAATGCTGAGGAGTTCATTTGTGTTATTTCAAATTGAAAGACCTCCGCTTAGAACAACTTGTTTATTCAAGATTCAAGATTCAAAAAACTTTATTAATCCCAGAGGGAAATTGTTTTGCCTTGTTACAGCCGCTCTCAGTTCAAAGAGAAAGAGAAGAAAAGAACCACAACCAGAATCGGCACCAACAGAAAACTGATACATGAATGCACAAATATATATATATATTATAAGTTGTATTATAAGTTGTAAAGTGGTCTGTGAAGTGGACATTTTCAGTTGAATGAACATGAAACATGTATAACTCCTGCATGTTTTGAATGGAGCAATGGTGCATTTTATTCATATTATTTATAGGGTATTTAGTATTTATCAGTATGGCAAAGAATGTGTGTTTCACATAATTTAACAGAGTTGCTCTAATGGGGTTGCAAATGGCGTTCATTGTTTTGTTTTGTTTTTTTGAAGCTCAGGTAAACGAGCTTTCAAACGAGTAGTTAAACGCAGCACAGATCCTCCCTCTGACACTGGTGAAGTCAGATTATTATCACTGCAGCGCTTTTAAAAGTAAAAGTTCACATCAAGTGAACGCTCCTCTAGTGGTTCGGGTGACTTAAAGTGTCACACGTTTGCTTTTTTTTATTTATATATTCGTCCTTAAATATGAATGTGACGTGAAGAAAGTTGGATTACAGTCATGTTCTCTCTGTCAGGAGACACGTTCACGTTTGTTACCAGCGCGTTTGATACCAGCCAGGACCCGCCTGTCATTATTGCGTAACACTGGTGCGTGTGCTCGTTTTGTCTCGCCTCCAGTGCCGCCGGGAAATGAAGTGGGGTGGAGTCTGAAAGGTGACGTCAAAAGGTGAGTTAAATATGCAAACCACCTCTATTCTGAACCACAGTGCTGTTCTCATATAAAGTTAGCACTGATTTAAATAAGTGTTTTATATCCACAGAGAAACTATTCAATTCAATTCAGTTTATTTATATAGGGTCAAATCAGAACAAAAGTCATCTCAAGGCACTTTACAGTGTGAGGTTTAAGACCTTACAGAATATAATTGTATAGACACTTATGCAAAAATCAGTGGAGAGGAAAAACTCTCCCTCCAGCAGAACCAGGCTCGTGGTGGGCGGCCATCTGCCTCGACCGGTAACAATTCTCCACGTGTACTTTATATGTGTTAATGTTTTAGATTAGGAAAAACGAAAAGATTAATCCTAACCAACAACACGAACACCAGCTCACACGTGACAGCTGCACAGTCATGCCGGAGTTTATTCAGTGTTTGTGAATCAGAGGCAGGGCTGTGGTTTCACATAGAGCTCAGTTCTAAAGGTGTTTCAATGCAGTGACTTTCTGAACAGTAATCACAGTATAAATATCACTGTGTATATGGATTTAGTACTGTACTACCAAGGTTTTCCCGCTCTGCTCATGAATTATTGGTTCTGAATTATAGTTCTTGGATCTCTGATGTTCAGTTTTGGGAAAACCATTTTATGCTCTCACATTCGATATTAAACTTTTCCAGTATCCCCCCCTCCACCCCTTCTGTTTGATTCAGTCACATAAAACATTCCCAGAGGCGCATAAATTCTCAACATCAGCATCTTTATTGCACAACATTCCCATAAAATTGGGAAAAAAAATAATTTGAGGAGACAGTTTTTAAAAGACATTCTGTACAAACACATGGAAATAAACTGAGTATGTACAGTTTACATGAACCAACACATACATACCACGGGCAACTAAATAATTTATTCATATACAAAGAGAAAAAAAAGCAGATATAAATTCATACCTTTTAAACATAATAGCCGGGTTGTACAAAATGTAGGCCGATACAGCGAAGCAACTTCTATACAGTATCAAGCATGTATATATCAATCTTACCAGCAACAGGAGCTCTCCAGTAGCATTTTGTGGGCTTTTATCATTTCTCCGTTAAGACTTGGATTACACAGTTGTCAGGGTGCAATTAGATTTTACAGACTGTCCTGGTCAGCAGAAGCGTACAGACCCATCACCAAGCTCGGCTACAGAACAGACGAACCTGAGCCACGCTCCTTAATGGTGCCGCTCGGAAGAGATTCAAACGGCGTTACTCACCAGACACAACTCAGAAATGTGTTTAAGTTGCTGGCAAAGTTCAACTTTGTCCCCGTTCCCTGACACGAAGGCAGATTCCCTGGGTCTCAGTGCTGTAAAGATGTGCATTCGTCTGAAACTCAGTCACTGGGAGACGTTTTGCTCGCCTCAATTTGTCCTCAAACAAATAACAATGAAAAAATAAAAAATAAAAACACCCTGCTTCTATGGCATAACAGCCAAAATCAATCTGCCAACGTCATGGAAAATAAAACATATTTCACGTGGCTGTTACAACTGTATGAGAAACATGTTTGAAAATAGTGTTGACTGGTACACAGCCACTATAAAGCCCTGCTGTGTTGCTCTATTCCTCCTTCTGCAGCAAACATCGAAGCCGTAAACATCGTATAAAGGTGGCGTAGCTATAAAAAGTGTGAAAATATTTCAGCATTTTTGGTTTTAAAATATACCTAGGTGGTGCGTGTTTTCGTTTTTTCCACAGTAGAAAGGGAACTTTTGCAATCACACCGACGCAAAAGCACACCCCCCCCCCTCCCCCCATTTTTAGGCCTTCCCTTTGTCAAAGAACACAGCGTTGAGTCTGCACACAGTTGACACCAACATTCTGCTTAAAATAGGTAAAAAAATTAACCTCAGGATTTTCTATGGGGCAGCGGTAAATGTGTGTCATTTACTGCCCTTAAGAAGATCTGAGGTAGTGCTGTACCTTCGCAAAGAATGTCAAAGTCACTTTTAGCCATTTCAAAACCACTTTGTAGAACTAGAAATCACGGTGTGCATCAATTACGGCCAAACAATAAGCTTTGAAGTCCAATGTGCAAAGCAATTTGACAATAATAATAATAATGATAATAACTTCTCATTGAATATCTGAGGGACATTTGACTTGTAAACAAATACATGAAGACAAAATAATGTAATTGGCATGAGACTGATACTGTTCTCAATTATACTTAACGCAATGTGAACTTAAAAATGTCCAACTGTTTCCTATTAACTTGTCGTCTGTCACTTCGTACGACTGAGTTTAAGATTGTACAAGGGGGAAAAAAAGCAGTTAAACACCCAAATGTCACTATTAATTTACTGTAGCGAAGTTTCATTCTCAACTTGAAGTCTTTGGCTTTTGTGTCCAAAAATAAAAGAGTCTTGTTTTAAGAGAAACATTCAAACAGGAGAAGGTCATTTGAGGGATGCTTCAATCACCCGCAGAGCCTCACTCCATCTGTGGGACTGTGGTCTCTAGCTCCCCCGTGTGGCACAACATCAGCGTTGCACCAGATTCAGCAGCAGCAGCAGTAGTGAGGAGAGGTGCGGGCTGAGGGCCGTGGTCCGAAAAGACGTGCACTCCTCAGGCTCAAGGCAAAGCCCTCGCTTAAGCCCAGGCACACAGGTCAGGAAACCACGTCAGGGGCCAGCTGCAGAGCATGGACGGCCGTTTTTGGAGCCCAAAGTGGCACCACTCTGGTCTGACTGGTTTCTTCAGGCAGGTCGGGATCTCAGTGTCATTACAGTCTCATAGTAGGATCTGAGCCACATAGGGGGAGTGAGTGCTGGCCACTGCAGCTAAGAGGGGAAGGTCACTGGACTCAATTCTGCCAAAAAAAAAAAAAAAAGTAGGTTTCCAAATTAAAATGAATAAAATTCTGTATATTTCAACACACTCCTCTGATGATTTGTCGGGTTTAAACTTTCACAGTTCTCACTCAACATCAACTTGTTCCACAGACTCGTGGCATTTCTTTCTATACCTTACGGTGGATATGCTTTTCATTACATAATGAAGTCATCAATTTGAAGTACAGCTATTCAGCACCTGTGAATTCAAAATAAAAGCTGACTGCTTACCCTAAGACCATACCCAGTTCTTTCACATGGACTCTAGTCTGGCCCTTCAAATACTCAGCAAGCATCTTACTCTTGAAGTAGATTTCCTGCAGGCGATCCTCAAGGTGCATTATACACTAAGCAGGAGACAGACAGAAGAGAACATGGTTAGAAAAACACAAGATTCAAAGTCATGATTATTATTTACACATAAATAATCAGTGGTTAAAACAAACTTTTTCCTTATCACATACAAAGTTGGGGGAGAGGTTGAGTTTGTAGAGCTGGTAAGTGGACTGCAGTAAGCTGGAAACCAGGCTGGACACCAGGACCTCCTTCCCCAGCTTATTGACATCCGTGGCTCGTCTCTGACTGCTGGCCACCTGCACTGTCCACTTCTCTGTGTCTGCTATAATGCAGACGGCCTCCGCTATGGGCTCGTCCAGTACTGGATGCTACACAAGACAAGAACATACAAGGGTGAATTCACACTAAATATGTTGAATCTGAATTAAATACCGACTTACATATGTGACACTTATTTTTGTAGCAACAGTGCAACTCACTATTCACCAAATGTCAATTTGATTATTTTATATATACTTTTGCATATCACTTATGATATATGCATGCTGTAATGCAGCGTGATATATTAAGGAATATCATGCTGCATTACAGCAAAGGGTGCAGATGAAGCCTTTATGCCTCTAAAAAGATTCTAATCCATTATTCAACGTAATAAAAAAGTACAGCACCTTAAAGAGTACATTCACACTTCCTTTCTGTTATACCTGAACTGCGTGGGTTAATTCTGGCATGAGGCTCTGCCGTAGCTTCTCATCGCTGGGCATCCCTTGCAGTACAAAGTCTGGCACGTAGGTGGGGCAGTATCCTCCAAACAGAGACCGGCCAAAATTGGCAATGGTTGGTTTTGAGTAGTTCTCCACCAACGTTGATCTGAAAATCCCAAAATATGAGGATTCATTATTATTATTACTATAATTACAACCAAAGCTGTGGCTCTATACAGAACTGCACTGGAAACCTGTGTAAGTCACTGTGTGTGTCTTTATTCACCCAGGGAAAGGCACCAGAACCTCCTCCTGCCAGTCCTCTGTCTCCTCACTCTCACTGTCTCCCAGAGCGCTGTCTGAGCTCTCGTTGCGCGGTATCTCCCAGTCGTTCACAGGAACCACCTTGCACTTTTGGTCCTCTTTGCTGCTTCCATCCTGGGGTACAGGGACTGACAGCACCAGACTGTCCTGCTCAGCAGAACAACCCTTGCAGGAGCAGGCGTCAGATGAGTCTGTAGACCCACATCTGCACCGTGTCTGGCTATCCAGAAATGTGTCTTCCTTCCTACTGGACCCCACCTCTCCCCTGCCTGAACCTAAACAGTGAGCCAAACCCTGACCCCTGACTGTACCCTGTAAGCCATGACCTCCCAAGTCAGCAGGCTGGGGGACCCCCGAAGGATCCAGCAAGTCTTTGTGCATACTGTCTATAGTACTGGCCTCCTGTTGTTTGGACACATCGTCTATAGTCCGAGTCTCCACAGGATTCTCTAGGCTGAAATACTCATCAAAATCGTCCATACATTTTGAGCTCCAGTGGGGTATCTTACTGGACACCCGCTGCAGGGCTGGAGCTGCCTTGGTCTGTTTGGTTTGGTCCTCTGATGCACTGGTGTTGCTGGTCATTGAATCTGCTCCCCTCTGCAGCTGCTGATAATAATGTTGCCCTTGATGCTGCTGCTGCTGTTGCTGATGTAGCAGCGGCTGCTGGTGAAGCGGATGTTTGTCCTTGAGGTGTTTCTTGTGCTTTTTCATCTCCTCCTCCATCCTCTCTGTGTCCGACTCAGGAGACATGGAATATCCAATGAGAAAAGTGACTTTTGTTGCTGGCTCACCCTCTTCTGTTAGAGCCAAAGCCATGGGCCCTGACATGGCATTTCCTGGTGTCACTGGTACCGGTACTGCAGCAGCAACATTCTTATCTGGGGGTTTCTTCTCTAACAGGTTTCCCAATGGCCGCAGAGCCAGCACCTTGGTGGACTGGTTCCCCATGCCTGTATCCATCCCAACCTCTGAGTTTCTGCCCTCTTTGGGGACAGAAACTGGGAAGAGACTTGATGCAAGTACTGTGGGCGTGGACGGTACACTAACTTTCAGGTCGCACTTGGTCTCCGTATCCAGCACACAGACCTGCTCCCTCGGGGAGGCTGAGCCAACACGCAGCACCGTCTCCAGTCGGGCCTCTGTGCCCGCTGGGCTATTGGCCTCCCTCCGCAGCTCCCCGGGTTCTGCTGCTTCTGAAGTCCTGATAACAGGAATTGTGCCCTGATTGTGTCCCGTCTGAAGCACACTGCTCCTGGACCCTTGGCTCTCACTGCTGTCCTCATCTTCCTCTTCCTCATCTTCCTCTTTGGGTGTAGCCCTGGTGCCATGCTCCATCTCGGCATCTGTGTACGTGCTGCTCTGGAGGCTGTTGTCTGAAGGGCAGCTACTGTCCTCTGCCTCTGTCTGATGGTCATGGGCCCCCTGAGACAAGTAGTCTCCGCTGGGTTTGTGAACAGTAACCAGAACATATTCCGACTCTTCCACCTCCCCTTTCCTTAGGGACGTGGTGATGAGGGAACCAGGCATGACAATGGCCTCGTCCTCAGCACTGTCCAGCATGTGGGTCTCCAGCAGTTCAGAACAGCGGATGAAGTAGGTGAGGACGTAGAGGAGTCTCTGGACCAGCTCCTGTCTGCGGCCAACCACCACGGTCCTCGACAGCCGTACTGGCGACCCAATGGCCCCGTACAGGTCCCCTACACACAGTGAGGGGGGAAGAAAGTAACAGCTTAACCGAATGAGTTACTGGATGGTCTTGACTGTGAAAGAATTTTTTTTTAAATTAACAATTAACACTTAAGTTAAATATACCCAACTTCTCTTTAGGATATTAACATCCACAGATTTTGTTTTCAACCTTTCAAATTAAATTTTACATGACAAATCAATGTTCTGATTTGCAGTTCACATGTGTGAACACTAGAGGTCACCATTTACTAACGTTCTTAAGTTTCCCATGTATTTTCAGGTTAAAGTATGTGAACAAGTCAGCATACTTTTTAACACGTCTGTGCATGTAAAGAACATCATTCCTTGCTACATGCGCCAATAACTCATCTACAGCTATTCAAACATCACCTATCAGCTACTTATATAGGAATTTATCTGTGGATTTCCACAAATGCAACACATGCTGATGGTCCCACTCCTTGAGACACAGGGACACACAAGGACAGTTAACATCAAAGATGGGGACAGAGACCCAATTTGTGTTTAATCTTATTTTGAACATATTTATTTATTCCAACTAGAGGAAATGCATATATGTAGGGCACCACCAAGCACTCGACTTGCTAATATAGATTTGAGACTTAATAGAGTTAGATGTAGAGAAGATAGTCTAGTCTAATTTGTCTTCCTGCTGTAATGGTTGACAATAGCGAGTTAGAACGTGTGCACCTTCAGCCAAGGTGAAGATTAACACAGATGCTATATGTGGATTTCCCTCCAGCCAGGTGCTTTACTGGAAAATAAGCGAAACACGCACTCTGTGTGTTTCTGTTTCACCGTCTCACCTAGCTGTGCCCAGAGCGGGTTGTAGGGGTGCGTCTTTGCCAGCATGTCAACGCTCTGTGACGAGTGTTTCTCGAGGAAGATCTTGATTGGAGGTTGCCCATTTGGCATGACGGTGGGCACCCAGGCCAGATGATTGGTAAGGATGGCAGTCAATAACGCAGGGAGGAATCTGGAACATCAGACATATGTTGGTCAGCACACACTGGTCACAAGTCCAAAAATGTATTTCTTAGCTGCTTGGAGAAAAGACTTTGTTTCTCAAGTCTCCCCTCGTGACCTCGTTTGGTTAGGTCAGATGTTCTCTCACTACGTGGAAAACTTTGGTCAGATTTTTTCTTGCTGGAGCGAACACCACATACACACATTCACTGTTTGCAACACACACACACACACACACACACACACATCTACAAATACACATACGGTACACATACACACACACTGTATTAGTATGACTCACTTCTCTTTTCTAACCACAAGTGTCTACTTCCCTTCCTGTCTCATGGTTTAGTCAAGTTCAATCACGTGCTCGCACAAAGTTGTGGCTGCAGCAGTCTTCCAAACGCATCAGTCATGGGAAAACAGTCACAATGAGATACTGCAACACCAGAGGTTCTCAATGCTTCATCTGAGACACACCAGCACATAGAAGAAGTAGCTGTGTGGTAGTTATCCTGACCAGTGGTGGTGGAAATAGTGACTTCAACCACAAATTATGTTTAAAAAAAAACAAAACAGCCATCGTTGTCTAGGAGACTCAGTTTCTATTCATAGTGAACATGGATTTACAGTAAAAAAAGGGGAAAGTTGTAGGACTGTAGCAATTCAAATAAAAAACGTCGTCTTGTACATATACATTAAAATAAATAATAATTCTCAACTCTTATACTTGTTCCCCATTTGCTCATGTTTGATTTTCCTCTTAACTTTCAAGCCCTCATGTTGGCTTTGTTAAATACAGTTCAACAAAAACGACTTGTTCCTGGTGCCAAAAACATGATAAAACACGTCACAGTCCTTAATTCCAGCTATTGCTCCCCCCAAGTGGGGGATGGGTTAAATGCAGAAGTCAAATATCATAACATGTAAATGTGATCAATGACACTAAAGCCTGATTATCATCTATCATTATCAAATAATCCGAGTCCTCTTATAGTTGCAGGAATTAAAGTTATATTGTCCAATTTGTTCAACTGTGCACAGACAGACGAATGTGTCAGTCAAGATTAGGAAAAGGATCTCGGCAATTACTGCAGACTTTTGAGATTAACTTCATGTAATAATTCAGCTCAGTGCACTGTAGCTACTAAAATCTGTACTGAATACAGTTGCTATGTTCAATAAAGGCCTTGCTACCAATTCATATATGCACAATTAGCAGTGGTTTGACATGGCTTTGTAACAGCAACAATAAGCTATTAGAGACTGGCAGGGATCTTCTCATTCACAGCTCTCACTAAAGGCATACAAATAAATGCGAAGAGGGTGAAACATTCACTGTGTGCGAGTGTGTTTATTTGTGGGGAACAAAATGAATCATGTGTTTCCCTGCCGATAAGCCTGTGTAGGAAATATGATCCAACAAAAGGGATGTTGAAAGACTAAGCAAATTAAACACTTTGTAATTTCTGAGTGCTAATGTTCCCGTCTTTCCCTCTTTGTATCTGTGAGTTTGGTTGATATCAAAAACCTAATAGAAGATTTCCAGCATTGGTGGGTCTGCAGTGGCCAAACTGCTAAATACATGAATGTATGATATGTCTGAAAATGCATTTCAATTTAGTTGATATAGTCCCCGTTATCCCAGTGTATACTCTAGTTTAAAGTTTAAGAAAATTAGGTGCGAGCACAAGCAGACACTCACTGGTTCTTGGAGGCCTGCTCCATCAGCAATGACAGCTCCCTCATGAATTGACCGCAAAGCTGGTTCTTCTCTGATGCTCCGGACATCATAGTCAACCAGACGGGCTCAGCCACCCGGGGCATGGTGTACAGGTTGCAGATGGTCATCCTGAAGATGAGGTACAGTGGGATGAAAGGTGCAGAGGGCATGTAGAGATGAGTGACAGGGAAGAAGGAGAGAAAGAGAGAAAACAGACAGAGAGAACAGACGTGTAATTGTCTCTCGGGGTAAACAAAAGAGATCTCAGTTCACAGAGCTTCACTGTCTGCACTGAGGCCACGGAGACCCTGTGTGTCTGTGTGTGTTGTAAAATTCTGATGAGCTTGC
>JAUBNQ010000006.1:18408470-18422884 GCA_032353495.1 Ctenopoma kingsleyae | reverse complement strand
ATAGATAGATAGATAGATAGATAGATAGATAGATAGATAGATAGATAGATAGATAGATAGATAGATAGATAGATCACCATTGTCATTTTTGTTTTTTTCTTGTTTGAATTCAGTGCATCAGTAAAATATCTTAATCAAACTTAGTGGAGAATTTGTCTTTGTTCTTTTGGAAGCAATTAAACTATAAACATTTTTGGTTGTGGTCTTTTTCAAGGAAGAATTTAGGCTTTTGTTTGATTTCAGGAAGGGGGGTAATAATCTTTGGTTAACTGTAGCTGCTGCAACAACCACAAAGGAAATTGTGTCTCGGCCTCACATAAACTCATGAACAGAGGCCTCTTGCAAACTCAGTGCCAAACTTGAATCAGTTTGTGAAAATGCAGAGAAGTATTCTGTGCAGGGAAATGTGTTTCTGTTTACATGAGTGAGCAGGAGGAGTGTGGAGAGATTAACATTTTAGCAGACATATTAAGTTTTTCTTGCATTGTGACTGCCATGGCTTGCGAAACTGCATATGTGCCTGCTTTCATGAATAGCCATTTATTCAATTCATTGGATTAGTTCAATAAAGCCAATTTCTGTCATCTTACTGTTGGTATTCTAGAGATCTTTCTGCCACCAATTTATCACCGTTTGAAGAAGATGTGATTAGAGGGAGAATGATGGGGACACACAGAGACGTTCTGTTCTTTTTCGGGGCATCAATCAGGAGCAGCGAGTCTGTGCATCTGGACCACAGACCCTGCTCCTATTCATCTAGAACTGCAGCCAAGAGTTTGACCAGCTGTCTGTATTGTCTAAATATGAAATGAGTAGCACATTGTTATAAAATGTCCACACAGTCGAAGCTATTGTAGAATTTCCCACACATACCGTGTTTATAAAAATATTCACCCCCAAGTGGAAGTTTTCACCTTTCTCTTTCTGAGAACATTAAATTATGGCCAGTCAGTTTAACTTGGCTTTCGTTTTGCTGTTTTTACTTTGACACTCTTTCACGTCAAAGTAAAAACAGATCTCTACAGAGTTATCTAAATTAATGCTAATTTATGCTTGAAAACAAATGTAGGTTTTTCTCATGCAGACTTTCAGACTTTCTCTCCCCGTCTCAGCAGCAGAAGGTTGTAACTCCTTCACAGGAGTCACAGGTGGTCTTGGTGGCCTCCCGGGGTAGTCCCTTTGTTGCTCCATCACTCAGTCCTTGAGAACTGCCTGCTCTTGACAGATTTGTGCCTGTGTAAAAACGTCCACGTGGGGTGACTACTTTTTACAGACACTACATAGTCTGGTGTTTATCCTTGTTGATTTTACCAGCAAATCTTTTACAATCCATCCCTGTCTCTGTGTCTGGGTTGTTTCCATTTCATGCTATTTTTTTCTCACATAAAGATAAAGAAGATGAGATTATATTCTAGCAACCCTATAATCTGTACGTGAATGCCTGACCTGTTGTGTTGCTCCTAATGTTATTGTTTATCTAAACCTAGTTTTGACCCACGGTTTGACATTTAAAGTCATTCCTCCTCATTATGAATCCCCTTTGGACCTGATTTCAACATTGAAACCATCAGCATTAAAATCAAATTTTAGCAGTTGTGTTTCCTCAAAGTTATTTTTCTTGGTGGGGTAGGATGGCCTCTGAAATAACATTTTGATGAGGTAACATTAACCCTCTGCCCTGAAACTAATCGATATTAATGAAATTCTGTTGGCTGGGTGACTGCCAGCTCCTCAGGGCAGGAGAAATCATAGGTTAATATGAACAAATGGTGAGTTGACCATTTCATTTAGAAAATGTGCAGCTCTTTACCCCAAAGGTAACACACAGGGTCAAAGAACATCGGGGAACAGTTCTTATTTCCTATTTGTTTTAAAGTCTAACATCATGAGAACCCATGTTAATTCTAATTTGATACACTTCTCCGTGTTTTTAAACCATATGACACAATCTGGGCCTTCGTTGTGCAGTGAGCAGTGAGTAGGTTAATGGAGCTTCCCAGCTGTAAATCTCAATTTAATGTGGTGAATTGGAAGAAGAACGTTGAATTTTCACTGCTAAATGCATATTAATCAAATGAGCTCCAAGTTTAAATCACAAACCTGAATGCGGAGATGAGCTCATGTTTGCTTGTGTAACTGCATGGTTTCATCCACTTGATCTGAAAACCCCCACACATCTGTGGATTTAACATTATGTCATATTAACACAACTATAATTACGCAATCCCTGTCATTGACACACGGGTGGTTTATAGCACACAGAATCTGTGTGAGCAGACAGTTTTGATGTTCTCAGCATACTTCTGTTTATGAACTGTTCACATTGTGGTTAGTAACTTTGAAAACCATGTTTTTTATCAGGTTTTATGGACTTATTTTGCACAACCTCCTGCTTCTGGTGTAAATCCTTTCTGTAGAAATTTAGCCAGTTAAACACAACCGAAAGCATGGTTAATTCGTAACTCATTCGTTATGAGTAAAACATGGAGCCATTTCTTTCAGTAATGCGAACAATAACTGATTTTGTAAACATAGCACTGACATATAACCACTCTTAAAGCTAACACGGCACACTTGTTGGCTGCAGTTATGGAGCAACATACCATTCATTTGAAATGATCTATTGATTTGACCTATTAACTGGCTTAATAATGTTGATGTTCTCTACTATTGTGTTATTTTCTTCTGCTGCTGTAGCAACAAAATTTCCCCCAGTGTGGAACGAATAAAGTCTTATCTTAAATAATTATGACAGCTACTAAATAATAATGACACAAACATCAATAATTAGGATTCATTCAAGGTTTTTTTTTAATGGGACATAAAATTAGTCTTCAAGTCTAGAAAAGTCTTTGTTTATTCAGCGATGATTCACTGTGAGGTCACCAGTGTTTGTGAGGAACGCCATGCTGATATTCACACAGTTAAACACATTTGTACCTACAAGCATCCCAGTGCAATCATCCCAGTACGTCCCAGTACAATCACAGTCCGACCGACACTCAGCAGCTCCACCAGAGCACTTGGGGGTTAAGGGCCTTGCTCGAGTAGTGTTGATGAGGAAGTGTCCACCCACACTTATCTTTTCTTTTCCTTCCGCTTCTCCACCTTTAGGCCTTCGCTGCCCCCTGTAAGAATTATAGATAAAAGAAAAGAATGTGTGGTATCTTAGAAGAAATGTATTCTTTGTATTTCGTATTGTATTCAAATGCCTTAGTCTGCACTTGCACTGGCAGAGCTTCCATTTGTTGTCTTTTCTATCGATGTGTGTGCACAAGTGTGTGTGTGGTTGTTTCTCTAACTGTAATTCACGCTAAATGCCTAAAACCAGAAATACAAATAACTCCAACAGACAGGCTGGACCCACCTCTTTACTTTACTTTACTTTACTTTACGACTCCTTGCTCTATACTTAGCCTCTGTTATATCTACACTCGGCCTTGTTCATGAGGTCCGGACTGAGCTGTTTGGTGAGATAAAGGCCTTTTTCGTGCTTGGAAGGATGAAAGGCACAAATAAAAGAGGGAAAGAGAAATAAATAGAAAAGCTGAGAGAGAGCTGGCACTTGTATGTTGAAGTGTTCGCCCTATAATGCCCACTACTGTAGAACTATTCATGAAGTCACTATGGTATCTGCTGAAACACGCAGCTGCTTCTTCTCAGGGTATTAGGGTAGAGAGGGGGCATGTATAGAAAAGTGTGTGGGAATGGGAGTCATTAAAGGAAGAAATGAAGAGAAGCATAAAGGAGAATGCTCAGTGGGTAGGATGAAAGAGAAAGGACAGTCAAGGAGACAGAAACAAGAAAGGAGATTTCTTTAAAGTTGATGACATCTGTTTACGTTCCGCTGCTTTGGTTGGCTTTTTGTAATTGGTTTAGCTTCACCGGTCTTTCCTATTCCTAACCCCATCTTTCTAACTTTGTCTAAATGTCTTAATTCATTAACCCTGACTGGGCTTTTTTTTAGTTCTGACTCACTGGAAAGGTGCAGAGGTAAGAGAAAGAGCAGTTTAGTGTAGTGAGTCCTTTTCTCTTGAGAGGAACCTTACATTTATCCTCCAGGGTGGTTTCATTACTCACCTGACCTGAATAGGCTCTTTAGTGGAAGAAGCTTCTGTACTTGGGTGAGTAGTGAAACATTTCGATCTAACAATAAAGAAGTCCAGTTGCCACATGACTCAGCTTCGAGACGACCTCACCTGGATGACTGAGATTCCTCACCGACACTTCGTCAGTTTAATGTGTCTGTAGTTTTTCTATACTCGCTGTACTGATATCAAAAACAAATTGATTAAATGAGCAAAGTTTCTTTTAAGGACAAAATTCTGTTATGTCAGAATCCGCGCATTGCTTCGATCTATCATCACTTTCAGTTCAGTTTACCTAATCCAGAGTCAGGTTTTGGTGAGAGCAAACATGTCTCTAAAATATGAGCCATCTGTTTGGTTTTTATGTCCACTTTTATTTAAACAGATTTGTGGGGGCAGAGATGTGTTGCATATGTCTGAAAAACCAATAGATACCGTAGCAGAAATCTCGGTGACTGGACGGTGGCCAGCTGGACAACGTGGAGTAAACGGAAGACCTCAGACCCCTGTATGTTCTGTACATCTTTAACAATCCCAATGTCATCGTGAATAAATATTGATTGTTCAATGAAAAAAGACTTCTGACAGACCAACATAAATCTCTTCCAGCAGCTGCTTTTGACAGTGAAAACCGAAACAAAAATGAGCCTATGTGTTGTTGTCAGTGCTTGTTCAGTGCTACAGTATTTTATGATATCCAGTTAAATCAGACAAACAAATGGGGACTGAATCTCCCCAGTGGAAAAACAGGTCACGGTAGCTGAAAGTGTGTGGGCACCGGTTGCGATATCACCAAAATGAAGTCAAATATTTTCTGCTAGCCTGGTCCTGACTCGTTTCCACTTGTCTCCGTCACATTAT
Organism: Ctenopoma kingsleyae; assembly: GCA_032353495.1. Taxonomy (NCBI): domain Eukaryota; kingdom Metazoa; phylum Chordata; class Actinopteri; order Anabantiformes; family Anabantidae; genus Ctenopoma; species Ctenopoma kingsleyae. The sequence goes on along the minus strand of JAUBNQ010000006.1, from coordinate 18,417,935 downwards.
CAATTTACTATATTTCTTGCTGCACCGGTTTCTTCAGGGTGACTGGCTGATTTTCCTCAGTTGCTTGTCTGAGAGCTGAGCAGCGCTGAGGTCATCCCGTAGATGTCTCAAGATCAGTGACTGCCTCTTTCCAAATCCCCTTTTAATGAGAATCAAAGCAAAAGCTCAATCAGAGAGTTATCCCTTCACAAGGCCAACAAAAACATTAGGAGGATCAACAGCCTTTCAGTGATATACACAGACTCTTCCAAACAATCCATGAGGGTATTGTATGTACATAAAGTGATAACCGTTTCACCCTGTTGGATAGACTCAAGCTTTCAGCGTTCTCCAGGACCGAGGTGGAGCTCAACTAACTAATCTACAAACTAAAAAGAAGAACTGTGCTGCACAATAGGACAGTTTAAAACGTGCATATGTGGAGTTCTGTGCAATAACAGGATGAAGTGACGCTGTAGTGGTGACGAGTACGTTCTGCAAATCTGACGCGGCAAGAAGTAGTTGTCTCTACAATTTTGCATCTCTGTGGATTTCTGAGTGTGTTGTCATTTATCTTATGTAGATGTGTGTATTCGTTGTGTATGTTTTTCTTTATGTTTGTTTAAATGTCACATACCTTTTTCTGGGTGATTGGAGGGTCAGGAGTGCATGTCACGTGTGTGTAGGGTGCACCACGATGCTGTTGGCTTTATGGACGCAGCACGTTGTGTAAATGATGCAGAGATCGAGACTATCTGCTCGTAATCTCTTACGATTCCAGCCAGGTAGTGATGCAGCTGCTTGGGATGCTCTCAGTTGTCCCTCGGTAGGAAGTGGTGAGAATGTTGGTTGGTAGATGGGCTTTTTTCAGTTGTCGCAGTTTCACCTTCATCGTGATTTTTACTGTCTTGTATGAGATTCAGCAAAATCAAATCACTTGTGTTACTACTTCTCGACCTTTGCTGTAATAAAGTATGTATTCTGAACTCAGATATATATTTTCAATTTATACGTGATGAGGAATGGCTAGAGTGTTACTCTGCTGTACATACTGTGTGCGTACTCTGATATCCACAGCTGTCATAGGCAGCAGGTTTGTACCGTATGGAGCCACAAACCAGGAATGAACAGTATGCTGCACAATGATGAAAGGTGGTGCATAGATAAATGAGGCAACATTGTTATTTAAAAAGTGAGTTTAACTGCTCGGATGGTGTTTACAGATGAGGACACCACACTACTCAGTTAAGTGGTGATGCTGCAGTCTGCAGAGCAAAGTGAGCTCTGTTTCTGTGCAACTTGAAGTGTTTACCTTTAGAGTGGACTAAATGTTTATAGACGTGCGAGAAGCTGAATTCCTTCCATGTAGCAAGGCCTCAGTTTCCCTCTCTGCATCTCACATTGCCTCTGGTTTGGTTATGCTTCACTGTGTGAGTCTGTTAGCTTCTGCCAGTCTAGATTTTTTTTGTAGTACTTTTGACTATGACTTCCGTTACTTGGAATATGAAGAATAATCACTAAACTCATCAGAATCCTCCCACATACATGAATACAGTTTATACAACCTGCAACAACTGAAGTTTAATCTGCCAGTAGCAGCCACCACCATGCTGCACTGCGGTGATGTTAAACACTGGTATTCATCAGATCTAGCGCTTGGAGTTCTATTCAAAGAAGAAAAGTTTTGTCTCATCAGACCAGATAATCTTTTATCCCCATGTTCTCAGAGTGCTTTTAAAGCTTTAGGCAAAGTCTAAACAGGCTGTGGCTTCTATCTAACCACTCTGCCATAAATGCCTGACTGATGAAGTGTTACGGACATGTTTGTTTTTCTGTAAGGTTCTCCCATCTCTGTAAAGGACTTCTGCAACTCTGCTAGAGAGACAAGTCCCTTCTCTTCTCCAGTTCCTAAGTTAGTCTAAGAAGACTCTTTGTGGTTCCAAAAAATTCAATTATGGAAGCTTCTGTACTCCTGGGAACATTCAAAGCTTTCAGAATGGTTTTATACTATTATCCTGATCTGTTCCTTTCCACAGTGGCACTTTGAGTGTAGATTGCAATTTTAAAATTAATTCTACAGGACAATTAACTGGGTTAAGTGCAGGGCTCTGCTTTTATGCTTTCTGAAGCGACTGTCTGCGAGCATGGTTACTACATTACGTTAGATTTGGGACTGACAGCACAGTGTGAGTGCATATGGGAAACATTAGGAAATGTGAGTAACGCTGATTACACAGATTTGTCTCATAGTTCATTTAAAATCTGCCCACATTCGCTATGGTTGCCGAATGAGGCGTTACTGAACGTGCAGTCATTAATGGGGCATGAAGTGGGTTCTCACCTCCTGGGACGGATTACAATTAACTTGAATCTCTGCCATGCAACTGCAACTGCATGCATTATAGATTTGACCTTTTCATCTGCTGTTGACAAGAACGGTAGCCTACCACCTATGGACCCATTACACTACCATTTATAAAGAGAGACACAGTGACAGTCAACACATTTGGAGTGCTATAAAGGATAACAAAAATTTCAATTTCAATTTCAAAATAACACTAAACCTGCTCCTAGGCTTAAGTGCCCTTTTAAACCAGATTAAGCTCAAATTAGCTTATTTTGAAATGGTTTGTAAAGGCATCACGTTAATCCTAAATAAATTAATTAATAAAGCAAATCTAGCCTTACATAAAAAGTGAATAATAATTAGAATTATTGTAGGAGTAAACGAGGTCTTAATTTATCTTTTTGATCATTTTACCACTGTAGCTCAGACATGCTTTCATGTCATAACAAAGAAAGTCTAGACATGCTAACTATTCTTAGACCCACTCGTCTGATCTAAGAATAGTTAGCATTAATTTTAGCTTAACGAACAGGAACAGACTGTGCGTACCTCAGACCCTGCACTTTGAAAGTAATGGTGTAGCAGGATAACAAAAAAATGCACTTGGACAATTTGTATGAGACCCAACACTATACTGAAACCTAAGGGCGGGTTTTGTGTCCTGACAATTTTATGCTCAGATTTAAGGCTTCTTTGAAGTGGATGTCTGAGGATATAGGTTGCAAGTCATGCATATTAAAGCCTGGTCATGCTACAGTGTGTGTAATGCGGAAACCACCGTGCAAAAACTGGGATGTAAAACCAAGACAAATTAAATTCCTTGTGATTTTCTGTGGGGGAAATCCTGAAGTTAAAACCAGTGAATAATGTGAACAGCAACATCACGGTAATGCACTTTATTTAAATCCTAGAAAAAAAAGAAAATATCCAGAATAAAAATATGTGTTGGTAGAACAATAAGTTAAACACAAGAAAAGAAATTGTGTCAAAGCGATCATTTAAAGACACAGGGTATGCAAAGGCATTTGAGTGACATGTTATATAATGTTTGTTAAAGCAGTCACGATAAAACAAATATGTACAATACCAATGAAACTGTGGTAGCAATATAATTTTCACATAATTTACAAGTTACTAGTGTCGATGACATACTAGAAGCTACACAACGCTGTTGATATCTAGAGAAACAATGTTTAACAGCATTGCAAATTTAATTTTCTCATTCAAATCACAAAAGTAGTTTTGTTAGAAACATTCTTAAAATAAGAATCAAACCTTTCTCCATCAGTTTACTTCACTGTACACAATAAGCGAAGATCGACGGCCACAGGCTGCAGTTTAATGGCATCTTACTTCTTTCTTGCAGAAAGAATTTCTGTCAAGAAAATAAAATAAATGCCGACCCCTTGTTTCACTTTCTCATCCCCTTCTGTTCCTCCCCTCTCAGAGGAAATGTAAAAGCATATTTCATGGATTTGGCTGTGACTAGTAATCTGAATTCATAGTAGGAAGGGAATACAACTATGCATATTTCCAACTTCTGTCTTTTTCCCTCATCCAAAGAGGCACTGAAACGTGTCTGTGCAGTGGCTTCAAAAAACTAAACAAAGTGAATATCACTCCCACATGTTGTAGGCCGCGCAGCCCCAGTTTATGTGTTTCTAACATTTTCTACCGTCATATCTCCTGTTTCAAATGTACAAGAACATTTTTAAAAGTTGTCATGAGGGGCCAAGAGAATACTTGTGTCAACCTGGGGTGTTTTTAATACATACACCGAGTGAACTCTGCGCTCTTGTCTTTATGAACTGAAATTCTTCAGTGTGTAAGTTGAAATTCTTCTTTCAGTCAGGTGCATGAGCCAGACGCACTTTAGTATTTAGTATAGTTTCTAGTATTCTTGTAAACGAAACTGTTATCATTGTATACATTCATCATTAAAGTCCCATTTTTTTATTTTTGCGATTTGTTAAATACACACTGAGCTTGTTGTTTAATAGAAAACTTCTACAGTTCTTCTAGAGAAAAGTTCAACAGTTTCTCACAGAGCTTTGAGGATGTGTCCTACAGGGGTTTGTTTTCACAAGGTGGTGCTTGCATATGGAGGCTTTTACTATAGGTTATAGTTCAGTTAACCCATACTTACAAAAACTCCAGACATTCACAATTATACCTGTAACTTATCTGTTTATAATGATATACTGTTTATTGCTCCACGTCACTGATGTAACTGAAAACTGAGAATAAGAAGTGACAGAGATGTTCGCCAGTTTTGCAGCATAGAAAGTCTGAAACAGTCTGTAAAGTAAACTGAATACATGTAGATTATAAATGCAAATGTCCAACCAAAACAGAAGTAAAATGTTTAACTGTAACATAGGTAAAATGACAATGAGACCTTTAAAACCCTTAACCAAAACTTAAACCATATCAGTATTACCTTAAACTTTTGTAGTCTAGTAGTGGGAAACCGTCGTTAGCTGTTAGCAGCGAAATGCGAAAGGCAGAAAAAACAACCAGCTCCCCTGCACAATTTATCACAGCAAACACACCAGTCAGCTGAAAAATCTCTTGTAGTAACGCACATCACGCACACTTTAGTACTGAGGCTTGAGCAAGGGTTGTCATGGGACACTGGGTATTATACTGGTCATAAACCGACATGCTGTTTGTTAGAAAAACAGATAATTGGCTGCTGGTGCAGTCATTTTAAAACATGGTAATATGCTGTGCTGGTAATACTGGGGCAATGAATGTACATATGAAAATAGTTTCCTGAATATGAACTTAAAGAGAGACTATGTGACTATGTAGAGACTAAAATGAGCAGTGAGGACTTTTACCTCTAGAAAAGCACTAGCAACTGGGATTACCTCACTTAAAGACATCTGCAGTACCCTTCACTGTTCGGGCTCAGAGCACAATAAAATTGAAAGCGCCCTGTGACTACCATTTGTGGCTGCAGAGGCCATTAGGGTTGGTGCAGTTACATAGTCTCACTTTAACAGGTTCTCTTGTATCTAGAGTTGCGAGATGTCAGATTGGGGCACGAGATACAACATTAGCTTTTTAATTGCTGGGAGTTTTGGGTTACTCATCAGACCCGAGCCTTATTCTGTCAGCCCAATTTATTAAGTCTGTCAGTGTGGAAATTCTGATCTCAGATCACTGAAACAAATTTCAGAGCGCTCTCCCAAAGCCAAACTGATCCAAGATCAGCATTCCTGCTTGACAGAGCCTGATAAATGTGGGCCAGGATACTCAGTAGCCCCGTTCTGTGATTTCCCAGTTAAATTATAGTATGCTCAGTTCCATCCCTGCCTCACACTAGCTCCACCTTCGAGTTGGGGTATACTGCAACAACGTCGTAGCCCTCTGGGGGCTGGACGCGTGCCATGGCGTGGGTCTCACAGTACAGATTGTCCTCGATGAAGAAGTAGCCTTTTTGCTTGAGGTTGATGCCACAGTCGTCGCACATGAAGCACTCAGGGTGGTAGAGCTTGTCCCTGGCCTTCACAATAGTGCCACTGGATGGAGAGATGAAGGGAGACAGAGTGTTAGACTTATGAAGACTTATTACAGAGTTATGGTCGATGTACAGTAGGTAACAAATGGAGATGCAACAGAGGATGATCACAAATAGAGAAAGTGTAGTCTTTGCTCTCGCACAGCCTTATGTGTAGTGTAAAGGGAAAAAAAAAACATATTTGAAAATAACTGGTTTGTCTGACTATAAAGGATGAAAATCAATGGATGCATGTATAAAGAAAATGATGAAATAACCAGCAAACAACTGCAAAATGCAGAGTGCCTTAAAAGGCCGACTGCCACCACCAGCATTCTTGCTGAGAACAGAACATGAAGCAGAGCAGAGCGCTTTAAAAGGAAGCAAGTAATGATGAATTGCTTATGGTCGACTCACAGCTGTTTGTTGAAGTTAATATTATCTATGCAAATCAGCAGTTGTCATACGTTATAGAGACTGTAACCAAGTAAAAATTTGAATACATTTTATCATCTGTCATATTTCAGAGCAGTTTTCATAGAAGGCTACACACACTGATACTGTCACACCTGGGAGCTGAACAGTACATGTTTATTCTGCTAACACTACTGCATTTAGAAGTTCATTGCTTTACTCGGTCACACGGTGACGGCAGTTGTTAAGGGCGTTGTTCGTTCACTGCTTCCAATAAGATTTTCCTTTCATGGCCGGGGATTCAGGCCAGCGACCACTCAGTCATAAGCCTGCCTCTTTTTTTTTTTAACCACTCTCACCATCTAACCGCACGACTTGCAGGATAAACTCTTGACACAGTGCTCTGAGCTGTAAAATGCTCCAAGGTCATAACAGCCTTATTGTGCCCTGCAAGCTCCTACAATGTGCTCTTGTTACCGAATAATGTAACCCAATGACATCACTGCTTACCTGCAGCTGCTTTTATAGAAGAGAGATTACCGGTGCATGTGGCAGAAAGGTGTGTGTGCATGTGCTTAATGATCAGCTTAAGTTTTTATGTATGAACCTACTGTACGTGCATGAGTAAAAGTATGCTCATGTCTATGCAGCATGTATGTGTGGGAAAGGGTGTGGAGGATGACTCGGTTTAATCATTAAAATGATAAATGGGAATAGATTTTTCTGAGTACTTGAAAGGCCTGTTGGTGCAGGTCGATCTGTGCGAGTTAACCTGTTTGTTTCAGAGACAGGAAAGGAACTTGACTCACCTCATGTAGTTCAACTTATAAACTTTATGACCAGACGCAGTAATAAAAAAGCGGGACAAAAATTCTTTCCAGATGGCAATTAAAATGGTCTTAACAGCAAATCTGAGATATTTTCAGTGTCATGCTCACTGTATTTTCTGTAGTCTGTAATTGCAGACCACAATAAGCATAAATTGCTATACCATTCAGTTCCACACTGTAAAACATTAAACTTAACTGTGAGAAATTGAACAAATATTAATTTTACTGTAGGTTCTTTATTCTTTATTTTAATTAAGGCATTCATTCTATGAGATTTTCTATGAGCCACATAGTCCACTTTTTTAGTATTTACTTACAGATAAGCTAGGATCTGAACAATACTTACACAATGCCATTATAACAGCGTGTGCACTGGGGTAGCTTCTGAAGACCAGACATGGGGCTGGGGATGGGGCTTCCCAGCTTGGGGATTGGAGACCTGACTGGAGACTTGAGGTTTCTCATTCTCTCTGTTGGGGACACACCTAGAAACAACAACATAACCACAGAATAAAGACAGGAATTTTGACTATCATGCATACTGTCCTACTACAGCGTGCTCAGAGAATGTCAGAGTTTTGATGTGTTGAGATGACGCACAACTGCCCAAAACACATGCAGCAGCCAGGCGTCCAGTTACTTTTGTACCCTTGCACCTTTACAACATATTAGCACTATGGATTAAACTGGCTGTAGTATCTATATCATTTTAAATGCACTTGAGACTTCAGATAGATTATGTGTGTGCATGCGTGTGTGCTTTCTATGGTCAATAGATTCCAGGAAGTGTCTGGTAATTCAAGGCAAAGCCAAACAAGTTCAAAGAATTGTGTATTTGTTCATGTTTGTTTTTGCACTCCGCAGGAAATCCCCCTTAAGTTCCAGGTAGTAAGATTACATCAAGGTGGTTGTCAGGTCTGTACTAGGCTGGTAAGTGATAAAAAAAGATGGATTAATATTTCCCACAATGCCTTCAAAAGGAGACACCTTGAGTCAGTTTCTGTTCCCTGCTGAGATCCTGGCATCCTTTACACATTTTTTGTTAAACTGCTGGCATAAAAACTATTACCTTACACATTTCTGTTATTCTTCTGCAACTTCTTTCACAGATTACTTTTCCAACTGCTTTGGCACAGTATACGGACTGTGACAAATGGAAACATGCAGCTTAGTGAGGACACTGTGATAAAGTATGATTTATGTTGCCAGTTTATTACATTTTCAACAAACCCTGCCTTTATAAAGGTGTTAATCAGTTACAGTTTTAAAGATATGTTAATTCTACTTTTCTACTTTATTAGAGTAATGCAGTTTGTGCTGCTTCTTTACTGTATTGCAATTTACATATAATAATTGGAGAGGAGACAATAAAAGTCACCTCTATTGCAAAGATTAATTGCAGGAGTGTTGTATAAGACTCCATTAGTTCCAGCTAAGTGTACCTAATAAAATGGTAACACAGTGCACAGCCTGTAGCTTGCGTTCACAAACACTTCCTCAGCTTCTCCGCTGCATTTTGCCACACTATAACAGGAATGAACTCTCTGTCCTCAGCTTTGTTCATGTGTTTTCACTCTCCCGTCACAGTGAGAGTAAGAGTGAGTGGATTTCCTTCTCTCTTGAGTGCCTTCCCTCTTTTTGAACCCTCGGTGGCTCTCACTCCTTCCTCTGCGTACCATTCAACTGTCAGAGAAGGGTTTCCAAGGACAAATTCATCTGTCAAACTCGGTAGACACCAAGAACGCAGACCAGCTTTAACTGTCTGTGCTGACCAGGACCGAGAGGAGAGAACACATTACAGCACTTCTAAAGTCCTTACACTCACTGTCTGTCAGTTTCCAGAAGCACTTCATGGTCTTGCACCACCCTACCTGTCTGACATGCTTCCAGTGTAACTCTCAGGTCCTCTGGCGTGAATCTGGTAGGTGCTGAGTGTGCTGATGTTTTCAAGTATAAGCTATAAAGTTTATTTTTGTTCAGTAATCTCATTTTTTTTTAGCTTGTCATCTGTGAATCACTTTAAATTATATGAACTAAAAAAAAAAAAAAACACCTCTAAGAGATCACGTTATGAGACATTAACTCGACATGTCACAGCACAAGCATGTAGTTCTCATTTACTGTTGCAGATGAAGTGATGGCAGATCATGGTGGCAGACATGGGTGGCTGCTTTCCCACTGATAACAGATGGATCAACTCCAAGCCTTAAGCGTTTAAGTATACCTCGCTGCCATGCATGACAGGGGCATACTTAATAGCGGAGCCACTCCACTGCTTCCTACTAAACCAGGGTAGATTATTAGGGCACAAGGGTGAGCTGCATCAGACTTCCCCTCACTGATGATGTGCCAGGGGAGGCCAACAGGCCACCTATCACTGCCACTAACCA
>JAUBNQ010000006.1:18353194-18366745 GCA_032353495.1 Ctenopoma kingsleyae | reverse complement strand
ACACACACACACACACACACACACACACACACACACACACACACAGGAGACAACAGTCACCACCAGGCCAATTAAAATCACACAGGGAGTCCGTGTTTAGATAGAGCACAATGTCAGATGTTGTCAATGTTGAAAAAGTGTTGGCTCCTAAAAAACATCCCACGAAAGAGTGAAGAAGAAAGTTTAAGAAGGCACAAGTTGAAACTGATATGGCGTCTGTAAATATTATTGCATAAACAATTCTGTTTTTTCGTGTTTCTCTTCTCTATCCCTCCCACTTGGTTGATCCCTTCATCATTTCCAAATACTAGTCCTGTACAAGAATGTCAAACAGTACTTGCAAGAAAGAAACAAAAAAAGAGATTAGTGAACAGCACACAGACACACATGCACATGAACCCCCACTTACTCACACAAACCCCTACAGCCCCCAACTTACAACGCTGTCAGGAAATTGCCCAGTGTCTGGATTTTGTTTCCTTTCATTTCTTGAATGTCTGTTTACCTGCCTTTCTCTTTTTGAACCAGCACCATCAGCTGAACTAAACACACAGTTAAAACCGTCCAGCGGCTTCACCAACAATGTGAAAAATGTCTCACACACCTTGTTGTGGAGTCATTGGCTTAGCTGGGGTGGGGGGGTGGGGGGGAAAGAAATCTGCTTTTAGTTAAACATTTGCAGGACTGACAAGTGATTTCTGTCTGGCACAGTTGGAGAATTCATTTTCAGTTTCACTGCTTAATTGTAAATTAAATTAAATTAGACATTTGTGACGTCTTGTCTGTGACCACATACAAAACCTCTGACTAGTGCAGTTTTACCTGGAATCTTCTTTTCACCAGCAAAACACAACTATTGTTTTTCTGACAGAAATAATTGCTCCAGAGTGTTTGGAATCAGTCCATTTTAAGCTGCAATCACTGTGTGGTGAATACAGAACCATCAGGGTTCTTAACACGAGAAGCATTCCAGCACAATGAAAAACAGATTTCTTTCATCCCCTTATCTTTTCACTGCTGCCAGCTGTGACCTTTTGTGTCACTTTACTGACACTCAAGTGCTCTTGAAAGGTTTCAGTGTGTACATCTCTAAAGAGGGCAGTGAGAACCTGTTTGCAGCTTCACAGACTTCAGTGGCTTTAGAGGAGTGAGGGGAGAGATTAACCTCCTTTGCATAATGACTTCCAGACTATAGCGTGTTTCTTTCTTTTTATGCTGCGTGCCCCTGTCAGGGTCCAGCACTGGGTTAATCCCGCAGTGAAAAAAAAAAAAAATTTTTATGGCATGGATTTGGGGTCTGAGTGATTTCTATCTCTGATAAAACTGAGACGTTCATGCAACCTTCAGTGGTGATATTCGCTTCTGTGGTGGATCAACAAGACACAGCATCATCACTGAGTTTAGAACATACCACTACATTTTGGTGGTGCAGATTTATAAGCAACTGAATACCTACCTGTGAAATATAGTCACTACTGAATATTTAAACTTAAACTGAAATTGGCATCTCAAACAAACAAACAAAAAAAAACAAAACAGTAGATTGACCAGTGCTGTCACAGGAGGCTTTACCATAAAAATATTTTATGCAAAGTTAGATAAGAGTTTCATTCTGTAACTTTAACTTCTGTCTGTATATGTAATATTCAAATCTTTGTCAGAATTCTTGTGGTTTCATTTTTACAAGTCAGGGGAATTTAAATTTCAATATCAAGTAAATTATGATTGTTTCTGCCTTGTTTGCATCGACACATGAATGTGCAGAATTACTTTCCTTTTGACTCAGTGGTAGTTTTGTCACAGGCATTTTGTCAGTCACAGTCATGAGCTAAAATGGGTCAGCTGAGTTTGGGTTTTGCTGTGGATCCACACCTGCTGAGGCTAAAAATATGTTTTATTACACAGAGTCCCAGCAGAGACGAAATGTCTCGAATTTAGGTCAACTCAATTCAATTGAAATTTATTTCCAAAACACGGTGATCAAGGACAGAAATAGACATAAAAAGCCCACACGTATGTTAAATATTTAGGGAAGTTCTCAGTAGCTGAACTGTAACAACCGGGCCGCTGGGGCTCATTACATTCTCTAACCAGGCTTCTACTGAGATTCAGTCATGTAACTGAATCTCAACTCCCTCCACCAGAAAGACCAAATTCAGTTACAGGTGCTCTAATGTTTGCCATTTGGGGGGGGGGGGGTTTAGCTACTTTAGATGGTTCTACTTATGTCAGTGAGATCATGTCTGGTTTGGATATAGTCTCAATCTTCGCCAGGAAAAGAAACACAGCCACAGACAGGCATGATGTTTTCTTTTTGTTCTGAAGCATCCAGATCTACAAAGTCAGATAAATAGAAAAAAAAAGTACCCAGAATCTAACTCAGTGACTCTACGTCATCATATCTTAACTTTTCTCTTTTCCTTTCTCTTTCCGTCTGTGTCACTCTCCCAGGAATACTCCTCACTTCCTTTAACGGGCTGTGGTTTTAAGATGTGTGTGTTTTTTGGCCTGAAGTGACCAGCAGCGCTTCAGGATGAAATGGGGAGGCAACCTGGAGGCCTGCGCTCTCTCTTTCTCTCTCTTTGAATGGTTGCCATCCTCGCTGAGCTCCTTGATTACTCCAGCACATGTCGGAGGGAGTGTATTTTTCTATGCCTCCCCGTGCAGTTACCAGTCAACCACCATTTCCTAATGAGAACATAGTGCTGCGGATGTCAATGTAATTTGACAACCAGCAGCCGTACTACAAACCCAAGGTCAAGCAGGATTAAATTTTTCTGGATTTTGTGGGCTCATAATTTTCACAACAAGGATGATTTGACCTGCTTCCTGACAGGGATCATTTCAAATGCAAACTGTGAGTCATGTTTAGTTGTGTAGCTCAGCTCGCATAAGACTCAAAATATAATACATATAATAACTGAGGCAGAATCAAGGCACCATCCATCCCTCACTACCGGCAGAAAAAAAGAGAAGAAAGCACTCCACCAGGCGACGTCTGCTAATCTGCCTTTCTCATTTGCATCTTTTATTACTGTGAGAACTACTGTAACATTAGACAGGAAGGAGGTTTGCAGTCCTCGTGCGGTATGAAGTTCACAACCAGTACTGTGGACCAAGAGCAGCTCTCTCTGGAGACACAGCCTCCAGGGTCCTGTTTTTAGAAAGTCTTGTTTGGTCTTCCCCCGAGTGACGCCTGTCTTGTTTGGGTTATAAACCAATTTGGGGCCAGTTCTTGGAGAGCGAGTTGCACTGGTTTCTGTGTCACCACATCATAAAAGATGATGTATAGATAGAGGTGACCTTGTCAGTGATCCTAGATGGAGTACTCTGCCTTCAGTCCTGGATAAATAGCTGAAGACATAGATGTCATCTACTTGGCTGCAACAGCTCGTTATTTTAATTGTTTTGTTGATTTTTAAATACTTTTTCTGGTCCAGAAATGTTTCAGTTTTGATTTCTGATAGCCCAAAGTCAGGCTAACAATTTTCCAACCTGAGGTGGGATTTACCATCACAGCAAATACAAAACATATCTAACAAACAGTGAGTTTTAAACCTTAAAAATATCACATCCATTGTCAAAAGAGGATGTGTTACAAACTCCTGATAATGGGCAGTCGAAGGCAGGCAAATGGGTTGTGGCCTGTTTGTGCGTTTGCTCGAGCCTCCTGTTCTTTCACTAGAGTGAGCTGTGTCAATATTGGTCAAGTTGTAACTCACTGATATGTTGAATGGTTAGATAATGCTTTAGTGACGGGAGGCTTTAGCCAAACGGGGTGTGTGCAAACAGATGCGCATCCACACAGTCACTCACAAACAGACGTGTACTTACACGCTCGTGCCCATAATAAAAGAGAGGAAAGGCTGAAACAGAAGAAACAAACAAGGAGGACGTGTACAGTACACCAAATTATACGAAAGAACAAAATGACTGACAGAACTGAAGGTTTATTAGAGTCAGGGCTATTAGGCAGCTATTAAATAAAGTGCTTATTACAAACTTTTCACAGCTTAAATTCCCAAATCTTCAGGGTTATTCCCAATGTTTTTAGTCCCCACCTTTGACAATATTTCAGGTTTTTCCAAGTTATTCAGCAAATTATTCACTTTCCAAGTTGTTCTTTAATTTAACGCGGGGCCATTCAGTGTTACTTCAGATTTTATAAACTTAATCCAAAGTTTTTTAAAGCAGAACTTGTTTTGTTTGGTTTTTTTGGATCATTCGGCGTCTAGAAAGCATAGGGACTCAGTAGTTAGTGCAGTGCAAACATATGTAAGCGCTACAAAGAAATAAAGATGGATGGATTGATGAACTGAACAGCTAATTGCCTGTAGCTGTGAATGTCAGTCTGAATGGTTTTTGTTAGTGTGTCAGACCTCTGAAAGACTTTCCTGGGTGCAACCCTCGCCCAGATGAGCCACATGTAACCCTTAACGTGATAAGTGGGAACAGAAAATGGATTTAGATTCATGTGGTGTCAGCTAAGTTGTCAATAACATGCCAAACAAGCTGACTTTGCAAAGCATTCCTGTGATTTCCAAAGGTGTCTGGTGTCAGAAACCGCCCATTTGGAACTCCATGCTCCCTAAAACAAAAGTGAAGGATTACTCACAAATAGTATTTGACATGAATGTGGTGTGAACAACACTTTGTCTCTTCTGTCCTGAGGGGGCACATTTTGTGCGCGCTGACAGACAGCTCGTGTAACCCAATCCTCAAGTGCTGCTGCCAGCCCTGAGTCATTACTTGGCACACAGACACACACCCTCACACACAGAGACCACAACAGAATATGCCATATGTGCTCCGCAAAAATGTTAATTCTTTATTTGAATACATTTTTTTAAATTAAAAGATGTAACAAAAAAGCTGCATCTCTACACATGAACAGAGAAAACACACACATGGGAGGGCCTCCACCCACACAGCACACTGCACGATCCTTCTTTTGTGTCTTTAATGTCTTTTTTTCTGCTTCATTACCTGGTTGGAGTCACTGGACCAGACAGACGCACACAGTGAACTGTTTTCTCTGTGTCTTACTGTGTTGTCTAAACTCCCACCAGGGTGAAATAAATGGCTCAAAGGCCAGAGTCACCGTCAACCCTCTGATTTCAACTGACAAGGTTTGATTAAGGTGAGTGAAACCCAAAACTTTCTCTGTGTGTGTTCACTTTCAATCATCCGGGCTCACACACATGCAAGAGGTCACATAGCACACCAGACAAAACATCTCACACACACACAAGCACTACTGTACACTTTCTTTCAAGTGAGTCCTCTCTCTAAAACTTCTCAGCAAAAAACAAGTGCGCGTCTTTTCTTCTTTCTCATGCACCGCTTACCAGCGTGAGCCGAGAACAGCAGCGTGAGCCTTCATGTGTCGAAGCGCTCGTAACATCTGGAAAATCTTAACCTCAGCGAAGGAAACTTCGAATGGCGGAAGTAGTGGTTTTCTGTTTTTGATTTTGTCATCGTGCGACACACTCACAAAACATGATGCTACTGATTCAAGCTGTGGTCAGAAAACATATTTTCTGCACTGACAGCACATTCATGAAAAGAAAAGTCACCGTACATCAAAGATGGACACGTTTGTTTACTACTCTCTCATTGGTTTCTGTGTGACACGCCAGGCATTCAGTCGTCTATGCGTAACAGCTAAATCACAGTTTCACAGCCCTGTGCACAGGTGTGAAAATTACCTGGTGGTTGGTGTGTTATTCCTGAACCTTGACATCATGGCAAGTGGAATACTTTTGTGTTTAGCTAAGAGCAGAGACGCCCTGTTGTGTCAACAGGAACAGATTTACGATTTAGGATTTATTATTCTGCATTATTGTGGCATTTGTGGGAAGATGTGCTGCAAACAAACAGATGGGCTGTTTTCATGTGCACATCATTGGCAAGTGTAACACAAACAGTGATTACATTCAGCATACTGTAAATCACTGCATTATTAAATATGCAGTGAGCAAAGAGTGACACCTGTTGACCGAAGTGTAAACAGCATTAAACATTTACAGAAGAGTTCATCTCTATTTCCATAACTACAGAAACACAACAATAAGCTCACTGTAGGCATCACTAACAAGGACAAATCATCATTTTCAACAGGGGGCAGTTAATCTACTATCAAGCATGACTGATATTACAGTATTTTCAGAGACGTGTGATTCCAGCATGTGAAAAAACAGCAATTACAGGACAGTATAAAAAAATGTCCAAATATATTATCGTCCTTGTAGTTCATAAATTAACTGTGATGTCACTTTATAACCAGAACAATATAAAAAACTCTACCATTTTCAGTGTTACAGCACTGTAACATAATTTCTCCACATGAAATAACAAACACAGTCAGTTTCTCTTCAGCATGGGTGTAAGATATAATCTGCAGGACCTGCCTCTGTGGGGTTTTAGGGTTCCTGACTATCAGTAAGTGCAAACTAGTGACCTGTTTCAATATTTGCCCACACTGTAAACCCAAAGAAGTTAGCAGAACTCAAACAAGTTGAGAAAACTGATTGCCTCAAAAATTTTAAATTGCTAAATTCCAAAGTTAAATGTTTTACAAGTTTAGAATTCTGGATTACATGCTACACATACATTATGATCACAGTTAAACTAAAGTTTTGATTATGTCAACTCAAAATAGTTTAGTTGGAATTAAGTTAGCAGAACTCAAAACAATAAGTATGAGAACACAGTAATCTATGTTAAGTAAAGTCAATATTTATTTGTTATGTTCTGAGATTTTCTAATTACATTACAGTCAAACAATTCGACCTATTAACACTATTAAGTATTTTAGTTATACATTGAGTATAACTAACTTAAACATTTTGAGTATATATATCATCTTTTGAGCAATGTTTTAACATTAGTCAGATTTTTACAAATAAGAGGAAAATAGCTGATATGTGGATACTGACGTCAATAACATATACCTAATCACAAAAACTATGGATAGACTGAACAAGGGAAAGTCTGAATCATGAACTGCAGAGTGGTAATGTTATTTCTTCAGGGAAACTCACAGTGCAGGTTCTGCAAAATCCAGAGATGTCCTCACGTAGATACACAGGAAGGGCGTGGAGATCTGTGGTGAACGTCATGTCCTTCCTACAACAATAAAAACAGAACTGTACATACTGCTGACTGCTAAGTCTGCTGAACAAACCTGATTTTAAACAGTCTCAATTATCTCTTTACCTCATGGATTTTTTTTAATTTATTTTATTTTAGGCAAAACACAGTTGAAAAGATTCTGGTTTGTAATCCTCTGGAACTCTGTACACACCTACATTTTAAAACAGAGCAGAAGAGCAACACAGTGACATTTATTAGCTGGTTTAAGATTAATCCAACAAGCAACTTGTGAAGTGGTTGAAGACCAGCAAACACCACCACTTCAAAATGACAGATATACAACAGAAACTGTATTAGAAAGTATTTTCCCTGTCAGACAGTAACATACTGGGCCCAGTGAGCAGAATCTGGACGCCTCTTGAGAAAGTGGGAAACAGTTAGCTAACTAAACGAGGAAAGGTTGAGCTAGCTTGCTAAGTGTTAGCTAACAGGGTCGCTCAAGGACTCAAATAAATATTTGAAAGTTAACGCTTTAGCAAAAAGTGACAGGTCTATTTTTCAGTCGGTATTTTTCCACAAACACATGTCTGACCGCAAATATCAACATACAAGTTAAAATTATACAATAACTTTGTGCAAATAACTGGATTTAACGTTATGTTAATCTCCCGCCTCAACCGCTGGCTAACGTTATAAAGCAATATTCTAGGTAACGTCAACTGTGGAAAATATAAAAAATATTAACAAATGTCTAAAGCAAAAATTAGAAAAAGTATATGTTTAACACTTACAGTGACCCCACTGGAGCTGATCCTCCTTCAGGTCTTTGGCGCGTTCCTGGTTTTGAATCTCTCGTTCGTTCTCTCCGCGCTCTTTCTATCTGTTTTTAGCGCATTACCGCCACCTACTGTTCGGAGTGTGCAACGGAGCCTGTTCATTCTGTCTAACTGGAAGAAAACGTGTTGGCTTACTTATCATTCTTCAATTATAGTCTTAGAAAAATGTTCTTCCATATTTCTTTTCTTCATCATTCTTTACCACATGCTGGGTCTGGTGGATGGGCGGCCCCCATCCATGCAAAAGTGGCAAGAATTATATAATTAAATAAACATATTCCATTCAAATTCATGTAAACACTCAACAGGACTAACAATGAGACTATAAAGAGTAATTTCCCCATTCACAAATGTACAAAACGTTACAAAAAACCTGAAATAATAAAAGAAAATAGCTGAAGTGAATCAAAGATTACAAGTTCAATCAACTCACATGGAAGAAAAAGTACATCTAACACAAAATATTTAAGAAAGTAGAACTTTTTATTACAAATTAAGTTCACACTACTTAATCTATGAAATTATTTTGAGCATTCAGGTTTACAGTGCTGACAAAGTGTTCACAGTTGGGCACGAAGCACAATTAATTTATCATTTTAGATTTTAGAATTTCATGTATATACAGTATGTATATATTTTTTCATTTTCCTACACATAGAAGTATTTTTTATGGACTAGTAAAAATAATTCACATGAAAAACATAGATAATCATAGGTTTACCCCTGATTTATCTTGTGGCCCCTTTTTTGTGGGTCGGGTTGGGAGCCACCATAAGCCATCAAACGTGTAATGGATCAAATGTGCTTATTTTGCTGATCTTTGTTGTTAACACGCACCAGTAAACCCACGCCCAGGTAATGAAAAGTTCTTTATACGTAGCCAGTTGTTTCCCACTGTGGAACGGGAGGGAAAAATTACATGTTACTACAAACAAAACTTTTGTGATGGTGCTGCAAAAATACAGTAGAGCAGAGAAGGGACAGGTACAGAACAAACACTGATACAGAATCACTTGTATTAACAGTGCTAATCAACAGTGGAACATCTGGATGTCACTGAGCACAAATGCCTCTAATGACAAACACAATGCAAGTGAGTGAGCCTGAGTCAGGAGACAGTTTGTCTTTTATTTGTTGAATTCTGCTGACACTTAGTGGACACTAGTGAATGGTGCAGCTTTTATCTGTTAAAGATAGGTGCACCTCGCAAAGCATGTTTTCCTATAAAACATATTGGTGGTTTATCTAATTTGACAGCAATATCCTACTACTACTTTGACATTTATATTAAAATATTAGTATATCTGAGCCACTGATTAACTGTGTCTTTAATTAAAGCATTTTTCTGTGTATGATGTGGACACCCAGCTGTGTTTCAAAGCAGAAGAAGCTTGTCTGTTCCTTCCTAGATTCACCAGAATATGACATATGACCAGTGGTTGCTATTTTTTTTTATTAAATATAATTCTTCTCCTTTCCTGCTGATAATAGCAATGATGAGTCATGATGTAGAAGGGAGCAAGAGCATTCAAGCCCCGAAAAAGCCCCATATAAATGTA
This sequence comes from Ctenopoma kingsleyae, assembly GCA_032353495.1. Classification (NCBI taxonomy): domain Eukaryota; kingdom Metazoa; phylum Chordata; class Actinopteri; order Anabantiformes; family Anabantidae; genus Ctenopoma; species Ctenopoma kingsleyae. The sequence goes on along the minus strand of JAUBNQ010000006.1, from coordinate 18,357,255 downwards.
TGATTTACATTGTTAATCAGTAATTTAAAAAGGTTACTAAGACTTATATAATGTGTAAAATCTAAAACAATACATTAAGCTTAATATATGAAATGTAAAACATGCAATGATAAAAATGTCACATGGATCATAAAGACATTTTAAGAACAAATAATCAAGCTTACTGTTCCTTCCCCTTGATCTTCTCTAATGATGCTGTATTCACCATGATGATAATGTAAGCGTGTACTGCAATCACAAGGAGTGTTTCATCAGATGTTCCACAGCTGGAGCACATCTGATGCTTCTCTGACAAAGCATGGTGACTCCCTATTATCCCAAACCTTGTTCGCCATGACCTTTATAATAGTAGTAAAAGAAAGAAAATCACATTTCTCCCATTGGTCCCACTTGCACATAACATAGAGACATGAGAGACAGGTGCAGAACAGAAAAACAGAAACTTCAAGAACTGGTACATTATTGAAAAGCCAAATGTAAGTCATCTTTCTCCAGATGTGTTCAATTCATCCAGAGAACAAGGCCTGGAAACCCGAATACAAACTGTAAACGTGACGAACTGCATGAATTACATTACCGTAAATACTCTAAAAGATTGGACTGTGAAGGGGAGCTGCGCAGTGGGACCAGACAAATTGGTGATCACAGTCCATAAGGCCCAAAGTGAATCCGAACCACAATGATAAGTGAGGGCACTAATGACAAACACCCTCTATCATCACCTGCAGAATGTGACACAAAGGTGGTCACACAATCATGTTTATGACATTAAGAAAAGGATGTTTTTTTGTATTTGAGCAACAGTTGTTGTAGATTGAGCATCATCTCTTGTACTTAAGTAAAAGTAGAATTAGAGTAGTGTAAAAATACTTCACTATGAGCAAAGATTTTATAAAATCTGTGTGTGGAGGCCAGTCAATAGTATCACTTCCTTCATCCTCCAGGAACTGTCTGCATACTCTTGCCACATGAGGCCGGGCATTATCATGCACCAGGAGGAACCCAGGACCCACTGAACCAGTGAAGGGTCTAACAATGGGTCTAAGGATTTCATCAAGAATCTGAAGTTCAGACAGTTGAGAAACATAAGTTTACGAAGTGAACTTGAAGGCAACACAAGAAAACCCTACGAGGAATGCCCCTGCGCATTTACTACGAGCATTACGGTCAGCCGTCCAGGAGGTTCTGTACGTGGCAGCGACTGAAACCCGTCTCTGTTCTACAACACCGGGGCCGCCAAGTGACATTGTGTCCTCGTAGGGAAGCGTGAGGTCGTTCTGTACGAGACAACAGAAGAAGGTAAGAAAACGTTAAACATTTGGTGTGTTTAGCTACAGAAACCCTTCTTCACATCAGTCGCAGAGCTCGCTTGTCGTGCGAACATGCAGCGCTGCTTGACTGTAACTGGGTCCAACAGGTTCGTTATTGCGTGTGGTACCAGACACTACATTAGACATTTGTGGTACCGATCCAGTAAAGTGTCAGCGAGCAGCTCTGTACTCATGCGTGTGTTTGGCTCCGACATGTTTGTTCGTGTATTTTCTGTCAGTCGAGTCACAATGTTTCAGCGAAACGGGAGAAAGTTTTTGAAACTTTGCGCGATTTTTTTTTTTTTTTTTTTTTTTTTTAAATTTGTGCACAGCATCTCGGACCATGTTTCTTACGCGACACTCTTTGACTACACACACGCGCTTGGAAGAAAAAAAAAAAATGAGAAAGTGACGCGATCGTTTTTGTGACATGCACGTGCAGCTCTGGGTCCTGGCTCCAGGACGCAAAGAGCCGAAGTGTCGGATATTTCTAGAAACGACTGTCTGCGTCTGCGGCTGCGGCTGCGGCTGACGTCACCGAGAGGGCGACTGTCCAGATGATGAACATGGAAATAAAAAAATAAATAAAAGAGATGATGAGTTGCAGACTCAGTGTAAGTATATATATAATACTGAACAGGAAAAAAAAAACATTTAATTTTGTTATATTGAAACTTTCAGGCAGTTAAATCATAGATTTCTTCTTAGACACCTTTCTGGTGAGAAGTGAAACTTCAAGAACCTCAAGCAAGTCTGTTTTTTTATTAGATGACTAATGAGTCATCACAATGATTCAGAGGCTGGACAACATAAATGAAACCTATTTTTATGTCTAGGTAGCGCCCGAGGTTAGATGCCAGTGCAGGTAGTATCTAAAACCCTAAAAAGCTCCAAAAACAAAGATATTGGCTCTTAGCTTTTGTCCACCCTTTGTAAATAGTAGAATAATTCATGGTACCACCTGTCCCAGAATAAAGAGTTGAATGCGTGCCAAATGTGTTTTGCCCTGCAGTGATTTTTATTTTTTTTATTTTTATAACACAATGGCAGTAAGCGCAGGTGGCAGACACCAGATTGTCTTTAATGTGAGGCAACAGATGTAGAGATGCCTTTATTCTGTCAGCAGGGGATGATGTCTTGCTCGATTCACCTGCAGCACAGAATAAGTGCAGAATAATCAGTTACAGTTTGTGTAAATATTACTACTAAACCTCTCCCTGTCTGTGTCTGATGAATTCCTCTTTGTGTTCACGTTCTTTACCTTACGTCAGTTTCCAGTCTGGTGTTTTTGTTTTTTTTTTTTTATCACAGATATTAAATCTGTAATGTTCAGCATTGTTTATACTTACTGCACACGTGTGTCCTTCGTGTGAAGCATCATTTGTATGAACCTTCAGTGTTTACATGGGAGAAAGGTTTTTAGAAGTGGATTGTGTGTTGGTGTGCTCTTGCCTGTGTGTGTGTGTGTGTGTGTGCTTATGTAAACTAATGCATCCATCTGTCTCTTTGTGTTCATACTTGCTCTGAAATGAGCTGCAGACTCTTCCTCCAGGCACAGATTAACCTTATTTCCAACACAGTAATTCAGTTTTATTTCTGTTACCACAGTCTGGCTTCCATGTTAAGGTGTTGTCCCCCAAACCTATTTTTAGCAGCAACGTGGCTGCAGATGTTTCTCAGCTGTAATTGCATCTGAAACATAGTTGGCTTAATGTCGAGCACATACGGTCAGCAGAAATCCTCTACTGCTTTGCTGTGCTAATACACCATCCTTCCTTCCTGATAGTCTAGTTTGCAGTGTCAGGTGAAGTGTGTAGGAAATGCTTGCTTCTGTTTTCTGGGTGCAGGGAGAGACTAAAATGTCATAAGTGTTATTTCCATTGGTTGACTGGCTTCATGATGTTGTGAAATTGCTTCAACACCAGCACTGATGTTCTTTTAGTCACCACTCCTGTTTAGTGGAAGTGAAAGTCAAATATTTGAGCACTTTGATTTTGCCTGAACTGTGAGTGAACCATAACTGTGCAGATTTGTACCTGCAATGGATTTTCTGATTAATCTAAGTCTATTTAAATTAAAATCTGTGGCGCAACAGGAACAACGTCTTCGCCTGTGAGGCATTAAATGTTAGAAACTGTCAGTCAGTGATTGTCTGAGCATGTTCACATACTGTGGATACTGTACATGCACACACAGTGGTTGGTGTGCTATGTTACATGCATGTACAGTATCACCCTGGACACATTTGTCTATGATGGAAAGTGGGGGAGTCCACGTCTGTGCTGTTAACTGAAAAATACCTTCTTCTTTTTTTTCATTGCACCATTTACAGTGTTCAGGGTGTGTAAGAAGTTGGCATCCCATCTGCAGTATCTCATGAAGACTTCAGTTCTCTGGCCTGCAGCTCCCATTCTTTATTAATATGTTGTGGATGGCTGCTTTCTTACTCCGTGTTGGTTTTATCAGCGTACTGAAATTTGGACTTCGCTGCCAAAATATAATCCGGAATCACTGCGAACTGCCAAGATACCTCTGCAAACAAGAAAAGCCATGGAGCAGGGTGTTTTGTAACATCTTCTGCCTGGTGTGAAAGTCTGGCTTCATCAGCTCTACCCTCTAACACACATTTCTGTTAATACTGTATTCATCTGGTAATTCCAGTGTTTCAGTCTGTTCTTTCTCTTCCATCTTCTTACTCCTCATGTTATGTCTTTAATTGTCCAACTTCCTGCACAAATAGATACGACTGTG
>JAUBNQ010000006.1:18293052-18303283 GCA_032353495.1 Ctenopoma kingsleyae | reverse complement strand
GTGTGTGTGTGTGTGTGTGTGTGAAACACTGACTGCGCATTTCTACAGACATACTGTAATCAGTGTAATCACTAATTTATGATGTTGGTGAGAGAATCTGACTTCTGAGCATCAAATGCTCACTGAAAACGTTGCAGCTCACTTCATCATAGAAGACAGAAGCTGTAGTATTTCTCTTATTGAGGTACTTAAAGTAACACCTCTCATTCCTGTCAGCTCTGTGACTGGACTGAGCTGACAGGAATGAGGGGTGTAGGTAGTTATACAGAAGCAACTTAAATACCTGTTTCTAACTCTGTTCCTCCCCCAGACTTTCCCCCTATATTACCATGCCTGTCCATTCTGTTCCAGCTGTTTCCTCACATCTGCTCTCTTCGCCAGAGTGGCTCTGTTAGATTTCTAGGTGTGGTTCTTCCCTTCCCTCTTACCCTCTCACAGCAGCCTCAGTGTTGTTCCAGGCTGCTACATGTCATCAGTAATCCCCTCCAGCTGGAATGAGCGTCTGCGGGCACGAAACGGGGCCCGACAGACCAGGCAGCTGTGCCCGGGAAATCAAACCCATTCTGCCCAAGTCTGTGCCCTCGCCATGCTGGCTGCAGCGAAGTGGGCTTGAGTGCAAACAAAATACCCCGTGGCCACCCAGACGTTGCCATGCGACTCACCATGGCGACCAGTATACCGCTGCAACGGCAGGAAAACACAACCGCTGCTTTGGTTTGAAGTGTGAGGATGTGCTCTGACACACTTAACTCTAGCCACACACACACACACACACACACACACACACACACACACACACACACACACACTCTCTCTTCCCAAAAGTTGTAACTGTGAGAGTTTATAATTCAACCTGTCAGGCCCAATCAGATCCAGATTGTTTTTTTTTCCTCTCCGTTGCCATGGTTACATGGTCATACTACTCCTGCCTATCACAAGATCAACATTCCAGCCGAGCAGGATTTCACTGTGACCATAGCTGGCAGAAGCTCCTGCAATTAATTTAGATTGATAAGTCTCTTTGTTTTCACTTTTCCAGAATGTGAGAAAAATCCCGTGTAGTTTTGGGTAAAGAGTAAATATTTTGCTCACTAGGCAACAAGGCTGAAACTGAGGCGCTGGTGCACATTCAGGATGACGTCCCTCTTCCAGTGGTTCCTGCTTGCCTCAACACTCCCCCCCACCCCACCCCACACACACACACACACACACACACACACACACACACACACACACACACAAAGCTCTCTGTCGCAACTAATGGAGGTCGCTTCTAATATCCCCTCAGACCCTTTGGTCCTGGTTTGTAGCTGTGGGGTTTTCTAGGAGCAGAACCACTGGTGGCTATTAATAATTATCATCCCAGTTTGTGAGTGCTACTCCCTCTAGTCTGGTGGAAGTGGAAAAAAGTTGTCAGTGGATATTGGCGTAGTAGCACAAGAACAACATCCTGCAGTCTATTTTTGATTACAGAAGACGACAGTTTCCTGTGCAGTCACAGAGGTGCTTTATTTTTGGTGCTCTGATCTGACAAGATTTTTTTTTTTCCACCTGAACTTTAATTTGTTGCCATAAATCTAACAGATGAGCTTGTCAGCAGTAGAGGAAAGATGCAGTTAAGGAAGGTAAAAAAGGGTTTGATTACTTTTTTCCAATGACTCAAACTTAAAATGCATCAGAGGAGTGTAGCGGCTGAATGTACACGTTTTCCTAAAGCACGCTGATTCCAAATTTTCCCTTAATCTGTTCCTATTATGCATTTGTTTGATTTCAGCATATTAGGATTTGTCTTTTAGTTGTAATGTTTGCATGTTGCTTGTGTTAAAGATAATCCTCCTCCAGCTGTCCTATTTTGTGGACTCTCTGATAGCTGAAATCCTGTGCCGTGACTTACGCTAGAAAAAACACCAAATCCTCTGCTGTTTAACCAGTTTAACAGTGTTGAGAGTAGGTCACAGTCAGGCACGCACACATATAGTAAGCATACACACGCAGAAGTGAAGACGAGTGAGAAACTGTGATTGCTGAAGCCATCGACACCTCTGAGAGCAGGACTGAGACATGATCAGAATAAGCAGTGTTTTTGCTGTTGTATGGACATTTTGTCAATGATTCTGACAAACAAATGCATACAGCATAGCCCAGTAGTCGAGTCTGTGCCCAGCTTTCTGCCTGGACACACCAGTACAGTTCATTATTACCTTTCCAGAAACTGGTTGTTGAAGCAGTGACGTGATTGATGAACCATAAAGAATCAATAAAGTGCTTAGTTGTTTTTCCATTTGCATGTATATGTTCATGAAATTGAATAATGAAACACAGTGTAGAAACTATTTAAATGGCTGCCTCTCCAGAAAGAAATGGACCCCGATGCTTTTCAGTTTGTCCTTCATCACTGTAGCTGCTTGTTGTGGGGAAACAAAGAAAAGCACTATTTTCTGTGAAGGTTTGGTTAATGGGTTTAGAGTTTGCTCTTCCAATTCAAACCCTAATTATTCTACATTTGAATGGATCAAGATATTTTTCATGAGTCATGGTGCACAGGAAGGTCAAAGTAGAGCCATGTAAACTGAGTAATGATCTAACTGAGAACAAAGGCAGCTGCACCGAAGCTACGGCGTGCAACTTTGTGTGAAACAAATTTCCTATGGGCTTCAGAGGGAAGTGTGGGCAAGAATCAACCAAAATCAGTGTCCACTTTGGTAGAGAAAGTAATAGGAAGTCAAAACAAAGCTGAATGTCAGTTTGGTTTGGAGGTAAATTTGTATTATAATGACAGCTGAATAAAGGACCATTACACAGTACTTAACAGGAGCAGAGTCTGTCATCAGTTGCATGTCAGCAAAATGTGTTGTACTTACCTGAATCCATCATCCTGCAACAGTCCCAGCTCAGAATCTGGACTCATAATAATATAATAACACCACTAAACCCACTGAATGCCATTAAATTGTTGATTCAAGTTACCACACGGCAGCACTGATGGTTTAACGCTACACTTAAAGAACTGACCTGGTTTGACTGTTATTTAAAGCATATAGTATAAAATCAGCTCTGTGTTAGTTTTACTTAATGCAACCATAATTCAATCAAATTACTTCAAATTTATTTTAATCATGAAGAGCATAGTATCGAACAACCCCCCATTATTTTCAGACCGTTCGATGACCTCGTGTCGTCCTGGGCTCATTTTGACCCCAAAGACAAAAGCTTTCTGGTGACACAACTGGCTACTTGTGAATGTCTCACTAAAATATAAATGTGAACTCATATACATATGTCATATGTATATAAATAGTCAAAACAATGCAGATGTTCTGGGAAATGAAATGACATAATCCTGGCTAAATTACAGCACACGACTGCGTCATTGTGGCAGTGTTGGGAAACGTGTAATGCACACATGTCATGTTTACTATGAAAATGTTGAAATGTGACTTATTGTGCTAGCGAATGTGGCACTTGGAGGCTTTCAGGAAAGAAACCCATAATGAATGTCTGAATTTAGATTCATGAATAAGTAGTGTTTATGTTTATCTCTCCATGAAGTCTTGACATCTTGGTCACCCACACTGCCAAACTGCATTACCACATATTTTTAAGTTACGTGTTGTTGAAATCCTGTGACAGTTTGGACACGGTCATCAGCATTCAGAAGATCTGCTCTATCATACTTTTGCAGAACGTTGTTGACATTTAGTAAATTTAACATTTCGTTTTCCACTGAAGTCCAGCATCAAATGCAGCCCACATCCATCATAACTTCATTATGTATTTCACTGGCACAAGCAGTCGCTGGTTGTAATGGAAATGGAAAGCTATTGATTGTTAAATGATTGTGGTCTCTTTGAATGCTGATATAGGCCAGTGCTGAGAGTGGACAGCAACTGACAAAGGGGAATGTGTATTTGTGTGTATTTGTGTGTATGTGTGTGTGTGTGTTGAGAGATAGACTGCTGAAGCAGTTCAGTAAAGCATCCATATCTGAGGGTACACCCTTCACAGCAGATAAAAACTCTAAACTGGCCTGCTGCATTAGATCAGAGCATTTCTGCACTGCTCAGTTATTACTGTTTTAAGGCTGCAACCAGCAGTTCTTTTGATTCCTTGATTTTCATTTTCTAAGTTAATAGTTTTGTTTATTAAATGTTGGAAATTAGAAGAAGAGAGAATTAGAAGCGTCTGTCTCAAATAGCTTTTTTTTTAATTCAGCTGATCCAAAATTGAAAACGTATTCAGTTCACAATGATTAAAAAACAAGCAGAAGGTGGGAGCAGCATATTGTTTAGCATTTCTGCTCATTAAATGACTGAAACGTTTAATTGATTATGAAAAAGCAAAGTTTCTGCACATACCCTCAACTATTCTATACGATACGATATATATGTGCATCTTGACTCATTTCTTGTTGCTTTAACCAACTTTTAACTTCACCGAATGCTGGAAATTTCTGATTAATCTGTGAAATTTATTTTATTTAGAGCAGCAAAGATAAACAGAAAATTAATCAGCAACTATTTTCAACAAACAAAAATAATCACTTCAGTGATTAACAAATATTTTTAGATTCACCGATGTGAGGATTTCCTTTGTCTGGCATGATAGTCAATTGAAAATATTTAGTTACTGCATGATTGATTGATTTCTTAAGAAAATAATCAGCAGAGTAGTCGCCAAGGAAAATCTGGGAAGCTACTCCATGTGCATCATTAGATAAACCTCTCTACGTTGGAACGAATTGTCTCTGAGCTAATTGACAGTTTTAGGGCAGCGTGCTACAGGATGATCTATGCTGGTGCTGTGTTCGAGCTGCTGATGACTGTGTGTTGTAATGTGTTTCTTCAGGGTGTGGTCGTCTGGGAAGGCTCCGGGCACCGTTTCACACTACTCAATCCCCATCACATACACAGAACGACACAATAATACACATATTGTGTGTTTTATGAGCTCAGCAGATATTTAGCTTGTATTATTTAAGCTGCATACAAAACTTATTATGCTTTTTCCTTTTTTCTGATGTGTGAAGGAGTGGCTGCAGTTCATTATAATGATGAAACACTGGGTCCAAAGCCAGGGGTGCAAATTACTTCACGCATGTGTTGATGGGAGAATGTGGAAATCTGTTCCTCATAAAAGGGCTCTGAGGAGCTCAGTCCTGCTATTTTACAGGGGGTAGTTTGAATGTCTTACCCTATATTTTATAGAAATGTTGCTTTGTTTGCCAACAAAAACGTAAAATGTCACAAATATAATGGAGAATGGCAGAAAATCTTCCAATTTGATAAGTTGGTAGCAACAAATGATGAGCATTTTGGCTTGACGAATGACTATGATAAATATGTTACGATATAATTAGGACTGCAGATTGGAGATTTATCTGCAAGGTTAATTTATTGATTAACTGTTTGGTTTATGGAACCAAAAAAATTTCATTACAGTTTCCCAAGCGACTTGTTTTGGCTGAAAACGGTGTCAAATTCAAATGACGTCAGTCCAGATGATGGATAAGATGAAGCAAACACAAAAAGTCTCACTAATTGACATGTTGGTTTATTCTTTCTCCATTTGACCAATTAATTAACCACAACTTTGCTTATAAATTACGCTAACACTACCGGCAGCTCTCCCAGCCATGTAGGTCTCCACCCTGTTCAACAGACACTCAACCAGCAACAGTATCCAATAAGTCAGCAGAAACAGGCACCCAGTCTCCCCTCCTCTCTCTCTCTCTCTCTCTCTCTCTCTAGTCTCTCTCCCTGCAGTCACCATGACAACCGGCTGATCGAGTCAGTCTATGGTGCAGCGGCTGCAGCAGATTTGATGTCTGACTGTGTAGCGTCATGGCAACGCCCAGATCAGACCATATTACGAAATGTAAGGTTGAAGGGTTCCTCAAATGTGACGACGCTTTGTAGTTTTCATGCAGCATATTGCGACTCTGTGCATCAGCGATAAGGAGTGTTATTTTCTCAGCCGGGTTGAAAATACCACGCATCGTGAAATGATTAGTTATCAGTATTGGAGGTTGCATTTTGGTTTATAATAACATTCACAGTTAGTATTAATGCAAAACAAAATCTGGATAAATGTGGTTCAGATGTTAATCCATGATCAGTCCTTAAAAGCAGCTTCAGCTCTGTATCCAGCAGCAAATTATCCTCCCCCCAAATGTCATCATCAAGATTCAAGTCTTTTATTTTTCTTGTTTTACTTTCATTTCTGTATATTTTGTGAAATATGTTCACCATGGTTCCTGTTTCTAAGCAATTTAATCCTTCGCATGCTGTGGAACAACACGTTACATGAAAGCAAAGTGGCACTTTGAGATTTACGCAGTGAGGTTTTGCACACGTATTATTCTCTTTGCAAGTTAGAACGGGAACACATTGCGCACAAGTAAGCTTAGTTTAGTTAAACTATATTAGTTGCTGTATGGGCACTCTGACAACAGATGGAAAGATGGTTTTCTATGAGTGTAGTCACTGCTTTGGTTTGACCGAAGTATTACTGCACTGTGGGACACTGCTAAATATAACCTCTCTGTATTACTTGATGGGCTCCTTTAACAAGAATATTCAGCAAATGTCAAAGTGAATATGGGTTGCGTGTACAGGGAATCAAACCACTTTGCAGCACAAGACCACAGGGCAGGACGTCCCATAGCTCAACTGTGTGCTTTGTATTTACATGGGATGAGACTGACAAGACATGAGTTCCCAGCCATGAATGAATGAAGCATTGTTAATCACCTCGGAGAAGAAATAAGAATATAATGTCATGTACTTACAGAGAAATAGAGAAGCATTGTGCAATTCCAAATATAGAACATAAATTATTTGACTGATCCTCCTCCAATGAAACTCTTCAAGCCAAAACTAGATGTTTGGAAGAAAAATGCATTGAAACATTTCTCTTACCCCCTCTTCACATCTCTTTCTCTCTCTCTCTCTCTACAGAGCGACAGGCTTCTGATCAAAGGAGGGAGGATTGTGAATGATGACCAGTCCTTCCATGCCGACATCTACATGGAGGACGGCCTCATTAAGTAAGTCGTCCACTGCCCTCATTTCTGCTCTGCTCTTATCTGTTCCAGTTTGCTTTCATCCTGCCTTAGCCTCATTATCCATTTACTCTCTTTTAGCCAAGTTTATTTGAATCTCGTACGTTTTCTCCTACATATTTAACACTATCTGTCTAATGAGAGTGCACAACACTGCCGCAGAAAAGTATTTGGGGAGAAATACAGAAATGTGGTTCATTTGCAGGAATGATATCAGTATATCAGTGACATATCCACAGGGGTAAAGAGAACAAGGTTTCTACTGCTTCGTGAAAATGACCAAAATAGCCAAAAGTAAATACAGATAGTGGTTTTGTGGAAATGCCATCATGACCTGTAGCCACAGTGGGCAGAAATATGAGAATAGCACCTGGATTGACCAATTTTTCCATTAAGAGTACATACATACAGTATGTATGGAAACTGAATCTATTAGTGGACAATAGTTAAGATGGTAACGGCCACTCCAGTCCCCACTTCTCTCTCTGCCCCACAAAATGAAAGTTGGGTAAATTCCTCTTTCCGTCTCCTCTCCTTCACTGTCTCACCCCCCTTTCTGCCCCCCCTTGATTTTCCAATTATGGTCTCTTTGTCCCCACCGCCCCACAGTGAAGCAGCTCACATAGAGGCACACACAGAAAGCCTGGTGTTGCATAATAAACATCTAGATGCTTGCTGGACCATTGGGCTGCTGGCAAACTCACAGAGACACTGGCTTCTGCCTGCCTGTCTGTCTGTCTGGATTGTCTCCTCTGTGTCTGAACAACAGGGTTTTTTTTTTTTTAACAGGGGTGAAATGTTGACATGGTGACAATTTATTGCTTCAAGCTTGGCTTAGATTTAGTTTTTCGGGGTCAGTCTAAAGGCAAACAATTTTTTGTCTGTCTGTGAAGATTCTCTGTCATCCGGGTCATGGTTATCCAGAAGTGCTGTTCAGAGGCCTCGCTTGAAGCACTGGCAGGATTGCCATGTCCGACCCAAGGAAGAAACACCCAGATATAAGCAGAACGAAATAATGTGTGCAGCAAAGATGCAGCAAGGAATGCAATCAACGATGCAATGAATCAACAGAGTTTATAAGCCTGTTACTCTAGCTGTTCAGTTTAAACTGATGAAACCTTTTTAATGAGAGCTGATGCGTCTTCAGGATATTCAAGCAAGTCCATTACCACTGAACTGTACCTTTGGGATTTTTTATTTATGATTTCAGTATATTAGAAACATGTATTTCTAATAGCAATGTTGGGTTGGACAAGTGAAACGTTTTTGTTTTCTGCAAAACCTGCTAATGTAGAGTTCTGAAAACGGTACTAGAATCATTTCTGAATAATTATTTATGTGGAAAGAAACTTGAGCATAGTTTAAATGCATAGCACAGTACATGTAATAATAGACCTGTTGAAAAAATATTTTTCAGCTGTTTAAACACACATGTCATCATGATGGATGTCTGACAACTTTATCTTTCTTTACAGGCAGATCGGTGACAACCTGATCGTGCCTGGTGGTGTGAAGATCATCGAGGCTAACGGGAAGATGGTGATCCCCGGGGGCATTGACATCCACACCCACTTCCAGATGCCGTACCGTGGAACCACAACCGTGGATGACTTCAGTCAGGGATCAAAGGCTGCTCTTGCAGGCGGCACAACTATGATCGGTAGGGACTGAAGCAAAGGTCATAAACACACTGAAGTTGAGTTTCAGACAAAGAATAAAGTGCAAAACAGGGGAGAAAAGGCAGAGACCCCAAAAGAGAAAGGGATGGGAACCAGTTATGGTCTGTTTTTGGGCAGCACTCCAAGAGACGACCATACAAAAGACTGAGTGTAACAGGGTAGGATTGAGGAGGGGGGCTCAGAGTGAAGCACTGCTCCCACAAAAACAGAGCGCCAGTGTGTGTCGTTGTGCTTGTCTGTGTATTGAGAAGCCCTCTATGTGTGCGTTTGTGAGCTTCATGTAGTTTGGGCACGGACACCATCTCAGCCAACAGCTGGTAGATACCCCAGTCGAATTGATACGGTTAGCTTCTTTTGAGACATGCACAGTCACTAAAGGCGTGCTACTGTAAGCTCCATTCATTGAGGGATTATATTCCAGTGGGAACTGTGTGAGAGAGAAAGTGAAAATGTGTCCGTGTACATTAATTGTACTCTTTTGCCGCAAACATATGATGTTGTGTGGGCGTGTGCAGTGTGCAGAAAAGCATATCAAATTGTATAGTAAAAAAAAAAACCTCATAGACATAGTAAACAATGATGTTTTGTTTTGGGACTGCTGTTTCCAGTTCTATCCTATTGACATGCAAAGACCGGATAAGCAGATTGGGTCCTTTGTAATGAGATAAAGAAGCTGGTCAGGTGGCGAGCCAGCAGGAGGCCTCATTTTATTACAGCTGAGTAAGATGGAGTAGGATATTTTGAGAACAGTGATACTGTTGTGTACAGTAAGGATTTATATAGACTACGAAGAATTTTATGAAACACAGAGACTGCAAATCTTCCTCTTACAGGTGGATGGGGTGAATGTGTACTCTTTGTTGTAAAATACACACAGTGAGTAGTCCACGTGTATGTATTTTGTGATGTATCATGTCATATTTATGTACTTGAGCATAATCCTTATTTAATAGGAAAAAGCGCATTTGTGTCAGCTAACATTGACCTACTGTAACTTTTTGCACATCATGTATGTACAGTGGCTTCAGAAGCATACACCATTATCATGTTGTAGATTTTTTTTAATCTACACTCACTGGGGAAAAGATTCACTGTCCTGTGGTGCCAAGCTCAAACCTATAAAGTCTATCGTGGTTGCCTACCCAGAAACACAAGTCTGAAAATAGACCTACATCTGAATTTGCCCCAGATTTTCCAAGGACACCCAGACAAAGATATTCAGAATGTAATGTGACAAGGTTGGTCCCCGTGGCTGAGCGCTGCAGGAACGCAGACAGACAGCTGATTATGCAAGATAAACAATACAGGGTGAAAGTAGAAACACCAGCAGACAAATCCTGACATCACCCTGTCTTCATCTTCCTATGTGTTCATCTTCATCACTTCTTTGTCTTCTTTGACACCTGCCGTTTCTCCTCTTTGCATCCCCATCACCCATTCCTCTCCTAAAACCCTTTCCTCCCTACAAACCTCTCCTCTCCTCTCATCATCC
>JAUBNQ010000006.1:18254097-18269371 GCA_032353495.1 Ctenopoma kingsleyae | reverse complement strand
AAGATGCCAGTAGAAGAAATTGATCTAACTTTAGAGGACACTTAGTCTCCATGTACTCATACATATTTGGCCCACTAAATCATGTGAGAACATCCTGCTCTGTCACACCAGGTGTCCTCACACTACTGTAGTGGCAATACAAGTAGACAGGTGCTTTCTCACTCTCCAATGCTTTTAGATTTTAATATCATTTGCCATAAAAAAATAAAAAGAATATGCAGTACTGTGTTAATAAAATGATACATATTTTAAATATTATTAATAAAGCACAACTTTATTTCCATAAAGGATCAATAAAAAACAAAAAGCAATGATTTGCAAATTGAACCCTATCTTTGATTGAAAAATTATATAAAGCATATTTGTTGCAGTTTCAGCATTTGATATGTTTGTATGGTAAATATCAAAACTCCAAAATATACGTTTTGTTGAAAAATATTTAATATTTTCATTTCAAAAAAGTGTTTCATTGGTAAACATGGAGAGCAGTTGCTTTATTGTTGAAAGCAAATTTCTTGGATGTTGTCAGCTGAACAGCTCAATAGTTTGGAGCCTCTTTTGTCATATTTGTTGCTTCATAACAAACCAACTTTTTCAGCAGGTGACAGGTCTGGAAGCAGGCAGGTCAGTTTAGCACCTGGACTCTTTCACTATGGAGCCATAATGTTGTGTTATGCGCAGAATATAGTTTAGTTTTGTCTTGCTGAAATAACCAGGGCTTTCTCCGAAGATGATGTGATCTGCATGGCAGCCTATGTTGCTCCAAAACCTGTAGATATCATTTAGCATTAATGGGGCCTTCACAGATGTGCAGATTACTCACACTGTCTGCATTCAGTGTTTCCCCTACCATTATACAAGGGGGGGAACCCCTCCCACCCAAGAAGTTCAAGTTAATTTAATTACCAGTAGATTTTCAGTACATCGAAAGATCACATTAGAAATCATTTCAGGTTTCCTTTTCTATAGAACAGGTCTCTACGTTGTTCTTTTATTAAACTAACTAAACAGCCTCATGTTATTTATCGTATGTACATGACGGCGTTCCCCCCACTCCCCCCGACCAAGCGTGCACAGTCACTCCTAACCGTAACCCCTAAACCTAAACCTAACCATAATTTTATTTAATAATTTGACACTTACTAATAATTAGCAGAATGTGCAAAAACAACATCATTTAAAGCCTTAACTCAAAACTGGCCACTTGGGACCTTCCAAATGTCTTCACTTCAGAGGATTTTCTCAACATGCATCTTCCTCAATAATAGTATGATAAATAAAGACCAACACCAACACATAAACAAGTGCTTCTGCTGACTCTCTGTCAGTCACACAGCTCAGAGGAAATGCTCTGTGCAGATGCTGTCACAACGGGGGAGCAGCCACTGGCAGACCAAAAGCCATCAACTGAATTAGGGCAGGAATATGTAGAAAGGATAGAGGGAGTAGTGTATATACATTTGTAAAGTGCATAATAAGATGCAGCTTGTGCATTGTGTTTGAATTTAGCATTTGTGCAAGACAGAGGTTGCAGGAGTGAAGAAATATGAATCAGGTTTAGGATTGGCATTTCTCCTTTTTTACAGAAAACTTTCTTTACCTCTGGGTTTATGGTTAAGGGCCCTTTGCTACAGCAGTATAACAAAGGAATTCTGCATATTCACATGAACAAAGAAGAAATGTGACTACAAAACCACCAAACATCCAGACAGATACTGGAAATACTTATGTGTGGGTGTTGCAGACTAGTGAAAGGACAAAGAAACAAACAGGTAGACAGAGACAGAGGAGGAATACTATACATCATTTGTCAGACATCAGTAAGACGTGATACATAAGAGGTATGACAGATTCAAGGTGTGATGTAGTGTGTCTCTGAAGGTGTCTTAATGGCATTCTTGGATCTAAAGGCACGACAAAACCAAACCTATTCTCATTAATGCAGTTGAAACTTGATTCAAAGAACCAGAAGGGGAATTTGTAATTGGTTACAAAGGTGGCTGAACGCAAGCTGGACTGCTGCAATGCTTGTAGATTCAGTGTTGGCATTTCTGTTTCTTCCTGTCACATACATATCACATATCTGTTCTAACTGTTACCTTATTAAGATCTTTATTTTCTAAGCACCTGTGACCACACATAAATTTTATTAGTTATTTAAAGTAGCCTACTTCATATCTAGGACTAAGGCATCCACGTTTGCATAACACATACACTGTGATAAAATGCTTCTTAAACCATGTGGACAATAGTTTCAAAATATGAATTGCCTTTAACTCTCTGCTGTCTTAGCAAAGTTATGTTGGTCCACAATGGCATATAGTCACATATTCTTGTCACTGCGCTTTGCCAAGTCTTCACCCAGCATTGATATAGTATACTTGTCTAGGGTCGGTGGGATTTAACAGGAGGATTCAAAACTGACAGATATCCCCAAATGTAAGAATATGAGCCTTGAAAAAATGGCAAAACACACTAGACTAATAGAAGAATTTACATTTTTGTATCGGTAGTTCAGTTGACAGATATAGTGTCTTACCCTAGAATACATGCAAGGAACTGTTTCAGGTATAAATAGGTAAACTGTTAATTTACTTCTGATGGTAGAAATCCTTCTAATTCACACTTTGTGTAACTACAGTTTGGCTTTCAACGAAGGCTGTGAAAAGATATTTTTTCTGTCTTTTCTCTTTCTCTCTCTCTCTCTGCTTTGTCCTTCAATACGTCTCTATTGTGTAGATCAAACTTTGTCAAGGTTTTAGTCACTGAATTTGTGTTGTGTTTTGCATCTTTTTGCTGCTTTCTGTCTTGATCATTGAGGGTGAGATGGTGATTGTTGGAGATGGAGTCCCTTTAGGATGATATAAAGGGATGGATGATCTTGTAGAGAAAGAAGGTCAGAAAGACATCTGGCATTCATGCACAAAAAAGGAATAAAAAGAAGCCTTTGGCCTTGCTGAGAGAACAACAACTGCAGAGAATCCACCACTTGTTTCTCTCTTAATTTCTTGTGTTTAAAAAGACAGTTTAGAAGCTAATTGCTCCATCTGCTCGATGAAGCTTTGCATTTAATGAGACAGACCAACAGGGAGTGCCCTGTTGGACTAGAGCCCAACAGGGATAATTCTCAATGTCCTTGTCTGGACTCGCTGTATTTCTGTTGGGAGATACAGTCGACTTATGTAATGTGACTGCTAATATGCACATTCGTTGAAGTAGGAAAGATGTTTACATTTAAATTTAAAACGCATTAAATAATTACCTAATAATTAAATTAATCTGTGATTCATATCTTAAGACTAAAAAGCGTAGACCTAAACAAAAAGCACAGGGGATCAGCACAAGAATGTGTGAAAGTGCATGTGTACCCATTACATTATAATACAGTTTAAAAAAAAAAAAGTGATTACTTTTAGATCAGGTGTTTATATAAAATAATCATCGATCAATCAATTTTAGAGCAATTTTTATATACTGTATTATTATTTTTGCTTTGTAGGCTATGAGCAACATTAATTTGATCCCAAAATGTGTGGCTGAACTTATCACAGTACAGTACAAAATTCACTGTCGACTGCGTTCTAGTTTTTCAGCCCGTTTGACTACTTCTTATGACATTCTTAGATCAAAAGTGAAGACTGAGTCTCTACTCCTAATGGGTGGTACCTGTGAAGCTGAATGCTCAGATTCACATGCAGCTCTTGCAGTTGCCCACTAATCTGACTGACTACTAATAAAGTGATTTTACATTACTCATATGCAGCTTCTGTTTTCTTAGCATCAAGAACACATACATTTTCGTGACATGTGGTAAGCGATATGAATTTCTTTTGTAGAAAAGAATGTAGAAAGATTCTGTGTGGTGCTACTTACATCATTAACATATTTGTTTCACCTTGCTGATATAACTGCTGTTTTTGTGTTTGAGTTTTTTCCTCTTTTCAAAAAGCAGAGTCATGCTTCTGACCTTTAGAAGTCCAGTCCAGTATTTAGTCTCTTTTTGGCTCTGTTTTTGGTCTCCACCAAATCTTGAGGTACATATTTGTCTCTTTAGCTTCTAAGTGCTGTACCTGAGCAGGTTGCATACAGTGGAACTCTAGGTCTTTTCTTTTTTGCAGCTTTCATACATGCGATACATAATAAACCTGAATGACAGCTTCTATGACTAAGAGAGAGACAACTGTGTGATTATTGTATACAAGTCTTTGTGTGATTGTGTAGACAGATTTGAGTTCCAAACCACTGTTGTGAAGACATTCAAAGGGCTTGTTTTATTTAGAATTATTTGGTTACGTTTTGGTTAAGGTTATGGTAAAGACTGGGGGTTAAGCTGTTAGTTATGATGGTTAGTTAGTTGGTTATGATGTTTTGAATAGGGAGCTAGGAAATGCAAAGTGTCAGTAAATGTCCTCTCAAATACATTAAGACCAGTGTGAGTCTGTGTATGATGGATAGAAGGACGCCAATTTATTTTGCTGTCACAGCACGTTTATGCTGTAAATTATCAGTTATTTAATTGAATGATTTCCATGCTACATTATGAGCGTAGCAGTGACGGAGACGGAGGCAGAGAGATAAAAGAGGACCTACTATGTATATTTATTGGATGGAAGCTTTGTTGAAGGAGTCTAAAGACATAGAGGCAAACGAAGGTTAGGAAGGACATAAGGAAATGAAGAGAGGTATATGCAAAAAGAATAAAGAACAGGTTTAGGGTAATGAGTAAGAAGCAGGCTGGGGTAGGCATTGCTGCAACTAGCTTTCTTCAATTCGTATTGATCTGCTTCAGAAGTCTCTCTCTTGCTCTTTCACACACACACACCAAGCACTTACTTTCTTTTTTATTCTCTCTCACATGCATCTCATCACAAGTGGCCCCAAAGGCCTCCTGTAAATGGATATGGTAGAGAACTGCACAAACACAAACTGATATTTTTAGACAGAAAGGCAAGTATTCTCCCTGAAAGAGTTACAAGCATACACTGACACATTTGAAATGAATAATAGATGACACATTAAATCACTTTAAAAGAAAGGTTAAAGCTTAGTACTGGATTTTATAGTACAAGTTCAGCAAATGTAAACTACTACTATTTACTACTAATAAACTTCCTGGTCTAAATAAAACCCCTTTAATTAATAAGGTGATGTGCTTAAGCAATACAACCTAACTGTCCCTAAAGAATTTAGTTTGATCATACAGCGTTACGTTATGTCTCTGTAGCATAACAAATATTTCCCTGAAAGGCTGCTATTATTGTTTGGTTAGTTTGAATGGACCAAGGGGGCACAAATGTTGTTTGGCGATACATATAACTGGTACATACACATAAGCAGCTCTCCACAAGCAGTTGTCAGCTTTTATAAAACATGGCACACAGGCTCTGACATCTTACTGCAAGCTGGCAAGGTGCTCTAGAGTCTAGACCAAATAAATTGCTTCACTTTTATTAGAAAGGAGTCCCATAAACTGTTGTGAGGTGCCAAAGAGTAGGAGAAGGGTCAAAATGTGCAGTTGCTTAGGTTGGATGTAAGTGAGCATACTGTATGTGTGAGGATAGGTGTCCTTGATGTGGCACAGTATCTTAGGATAGCAACCACACAGCTTTGAGCAAACTATAGCTGGGTAACTGTTTGTTTCCGAGAGTGGTGGCTTCCCACTTTTAACTCTTGTTTAATGCTCTCCTGACGGTGGACTCATGAACACTGATATTAACCACTGCAAAGGAGCCCTTTTGTTTCCTAGACTGTACCCTGAGGTTCTCTGTGGCCTTACAGGCTCACATTAGATTGGCATTCCATTGACTTAAAAAAGATCCCAAACCCCAAATTTCCCCAATTAAATTAATTGATAATGTGTGAGGTTCAGCTACAATATTGTTGCCACACACAAATATTTAAGATTGCTTGGTTTTCCACTGTGAGTAAATTAATAAGTGTAAAGGCTGCAGTTCATTTTGTTAGGGCTTAGATTACATTTTTAGCTATTATTATGTTTATGAAGAGAGAAAATTAAGGCTCCATTTTATGTGCAAAGCATCTTTCTGCATCATTTTTGCATTCAGAAATCTTAGAAGTAAATATTTTCTTTACAAAAGTACCTAGAATGTTTTATTCATACTTATATTAAAAACATTATTGTTGAACAGAATGTTTTATGGATTTCCTCCAAGCTTTTCAAAATTGTACTTTCTTTTTGGACTTAACATACATATAAAGACAAATGATTTACTGTCCTTGAAGTTGCTCTTCAGCAAAAAAATAAAGATGATGGCATTGATGGGCACACAACGCTGCACTAAACAAAAGTAAAATCACTGATGTTGGTTGTTGCTGTGTTCCCTATCATGAGTGTGTAAATTGTGTATATGTGTGTGTTTCTCCCACATCTCACTTGAGTGGATGATGAAATTAACCTTTTATGCTTTCCTCTCTCTTTTGTATAAACACCCAGAGCACAACAGCTGATTTATGTGGATTGAGTAAAAGACTGGAAATAAAAGAGCTAGGTGATTGCATTTCTTTTGCCTTCCCCATTTGTACGGCAGACAGGCGGTTCATTTATTCTGAGCTCTAAAATGTGTGCTTGACATTATTAATAGCACTCCAGACACAGACTAAGAAGCAATGTATCACCTGTAACTGGACCAAATGTATTTCAGCTTTCTTTAATTAATAATGATGAACACTGGGGAGAGGCATCTTTATAAAAGAAGTGCAATCCACTGAGGACACAATAAACCAACCCAATAATTTTGGAGGAACCCTTGTAGTTAAAAAAAAAAAAAAGTGCATAGTGTCTAAATTATATATTAAATGCAAAAGTGACTTGGTTCTCTTGACCTGGGTTTCTTTGTGGTAGTTGTCTTTGCAACAGATCTTTATTATTCATCTTGTGTATTGTCTAGTTACTGTGTTCAGTGTTTTTCTTACCTGTGGAGAGCCATCAGATCCCTGGTCCTTAGTCTTTCTAGCAAGCCTTTTCTTCTTCTTGTGAAGTGGTTTGGACTCTAGGATCATTTCCTCCAGCTCAAATGTAGGATCACAGTTTAGTCTTCGTCTCTACAGAGACATGCAGTACAGACATGCATAAAAAAAACAACTTAAGACCGTACACACTTTCATAATCTATTTTGGTTCACTATTGTGCCGTTTGTGTAGTAACATTTCTATTAGCTGTGTAGTGTTTCTGAAATTGAAATTCCAAACACAAATCAGTGGTGTCCTGTTGTGGTTTTGTCTTCTGGTACTGGAGTCTCCCGCTTATGACTACTCCATGATGCCACCCAATACAATACAGTATCCGAGAAATCTCAGTTTTTGTTGTAAGAAGACCTATCACTTGCCTTTGTGCACCAGTGTTAGACTAAGAAAGTAACATTGTGCCTGGAGTAGTGTTTGCATCATGACACTGCTTCACAGACCCTCAGCCAATTATTTCATTACCCCAAGTGGCTACTTGGAGTAGTGCAACAAAATAATCCCCCTGCAGCCCAAGACACACATTTTCCTTTGACTATAATGATAAAAGAAATGTCTGTAAATCACCTCCAACTGCAGTTGTAAAGTCTATGGTAAAAACAGGAATTCACAGACAGGTTAGGTGCAGAAACAGTAGTGTGCATGTACAGTGTGCTACACAATGTGGAAGCAAACCTGGAAGCCAAAAGATTTTATCGGCTTATGCTCCAACTGAGCATTTTTCAAAAATCAAGATCTGAACTAAACCGTGGGTTTGGATAATCTTTACATCCTAATGTGAATGGAAGTTAGTGTTGGAAATAATACTTTGAAATAAAATCATATAAAAAGGACGACTAATATGATAAATGTGATAGAGTATAGAGTTATCTGTTGCACGCTTTATTTTAAAGGAAATACCATGGCTCGAATGGCAGCAATCCAGTCAAGATAAAGCAGACTGAGAGCTGAGAAGTTAGGAAACAAAACATGAGGCTCTTCCTACATATTCAGTCTGTAGGGGACTAAAGACAGAATGAGCTTATAATTAGATAGACATTGTCAATTCCCCATCGATTCTCTGTTTTTCTTCTGCTGTGCCAGACTGGCCGCTGGGGGATACCCGCTGTGCAGCAGTCACTTTAGCCTTTTACTGCAATTAGATAGTCATTTAGTCATCTGTTCTCTTGCAACAGTTATTATTCTGCATTTATTCAGACCCAGCACTAAGCAGTGACAGTTATTGTCATCATGCTGCTTCACTAAAACAACAACTTTGTGTTGGTGTGACTGGCCAACAAAGGCTGATATTTTATACCTAACTCAATCATCTCTGCAAACAACTAACAGATTAAGTATTTTATAGTTATAGATCATATATCATATATATCAAAACAGTCCAATTACAGTTATTAATATTAATTTTCTTAATAGCATTTGTATGAGACTGAATTAACTTAACTGTTTTACGTGTTAACAGTTTTGCAAGAGGGTAGAGTAAATTGGTGCATGTACTTTAAGAATCTGATTTAAGAATCAGCTAGCCAACCTAGCCTGACCAACCATAAAGCTGCAGATAAACACCATGAGGCTTTGTCTGTATCTAAGAGGCATGCACTGCATGTGTTAGTTTGCCCTGTCATTCTGCAGCTGTGCATTATGTCTAGGTTTCTGAACACTCAGTGGGAGATGCAGCTTGGCCCAGCAGGGGGCAGTGTCTGCAACTCAACCCTAGACCGTATACCAGCATGAGTAGAAAAGAGTTAATGAAGAGTGGGTTGCTCTGACTACATTTTTCCCCATCATCTTTATTCTCATAGGGCAAATACTGGTATGGGAATAGGAATGGGGAGTGGCAGAAGGGAGGAAGGCATCGGGGATGAATGATATTCTGAAATATGTAAAAAGAGCAAAATCATCAGATGGCTTATTTATGATAAGGTTGTTGATCATTTTTGTAATTGTTATTTTGTTTTTAAAGCTTTCAGTGATACTGTATTTTTATACCAGTTTTTAGGAAAACAGAGGGTGCATTGGTGGTAGATCTGATTAGCAAAACTACACAGCAGGACAATCATTCTATTTCTATTCAGATGGCAATAGTGGCATACTGAGGCAGGGCTCAGTTTATTTCTGATACCTACATTGGGAATAAAGCCTGGAGGAAGCTGTTTGCTGAGCACAGCGTCCCAGTTGACATCTGACATGTAGTCCAGATCCTGTAGCTCTGCTAGACAGGAAATGCGCTTCTGGGCATCTATGCACAGCAACTGAAGGAGACAGAAGGATTAGAGTAAGAACAATTGTCCATAGGGAGGCTTGGCTGAAAAGTTAAAATGCAAGGTCCCACTGAGACACAAGCACATGTTTGCCCTTAAGGATGTGTCTGAGAATGATGGTTTTGGGACAAAGGGGTTGGAGGTGGAAGATACTCGCAAGGGCAGGAAAGGATGGAGAGACAGGAAGATAAAAAGTGACAGGAGAGAAAAAGAAAATTATGAGATGAATGTGAAGGATGAAGGACAATTATACCGAGCATGGAATTTTCTTCTTACAGTTTTTGCTTTCTTTACATCTCTCTCTAACACACATACACTCCCTTTCCCTCCCTCATACACACACATTTACACATGCGACTCGAATGCCAATGAGGTGCGAGGAGTCTGAGCACGAAGCAATGCAACAGTTTGACTGCAGTGGATCTCTGCCAAGACAGAACCCACAAGCCACAGCAACAGCGTGTCTGTTGGCCTAACTGTAAAATAAGAACAGACTCCCAGAAGTTAGTAATGAAGGATGATTTAATAGTAGTCTAATTACATTGACCGTCATCATCTGCAATTTATGAATCATGTTAATTTTGTTGCTCTGTTTGCATTTGTAAGATCATGACCACTTTGTATCTTAGGTGTATTTATCATTGTGTTGAGTAACGGTTGTGCTGCGAGTTACTAGCTAGTTTTTGTACAGACAATACTATTCATACTATAATTAAAATTCTAAAGCGACACTGCTCACTGCATTATTTATAAATTAATAAACCGCTTGTGTACAAAGTAGGGCTGCAACAATTAACATGACGCCTATTTAAGATTCTGCACATGCACCTTATTTTGCAAAATGAAGTGCCGCTGTCAGTTATTGATAATTACCTTCCCAAAGGAAATAAACAATTCAAATGTGAGAGTAAAAATCAAACAAAGTAGCAAGTGGTCTGTCCCCAAAAAACCCTAATCTGATTAGATGCTCGTCTCTCTTCTCTGATATGTATTTACAGTACACACACATCACATGGCCATCTAATTGGTCAACGTGCGCATGGTGACAGGTTGGCAAGTGCAGGTTTAAATAAATGACTAAAGCACATTCTGGAGGTGTGGTGGACCCATTTCAAACAACATTCATGTTGTACATTGACAATCTCATCCACCCACACTGGAGAAAGGGTTGGCATATACTGAAATTCAGGGCACATAGTTACTTCAGATACTTAGTGCTAGTGCATGTCACTGTTAGATGAAGCGCACATGATGCGACTGTACACTGAAGATGCCATGTTTACTCCTCAGGGGTGACGTACATGAAGCACTCATACTAAACGCTATTGTGTATTCTCATAGGGAAATGATTCTAAACACTGTTTAAAAAGTAGGTATGCAGTCTGTTGGCTAAAGATTCAAAATCAAATTCAAGCAAAAGTTTTAGTGCCAAAGGACAAAGAGAAGAGAAACAACATGAAGCCGTATGTTCTAGGAGTTCTGCAACCAAGGACACATTTTTCCAAATGAAGCATGCAATATTATAATAATCTCTTTAGTGGATGTTTGCAAGCTGTGACAAGGGTCACAAGTAGACACTGGTCCATTTTAAGATGTAAACAGCCAAATAAGCATACAGTATCTCTGTACCTCTCTTATGTGGATACGTATATGCTCTTTCTGCATGGTGCACATGCCACTCATTTACCTTTCTGAGAAGAGACTTCATCTCCAAAGACCAGGCTGCTGGGTAGCTGGGATGGACCTTGTGGAAGGTCTGAAGAATCTCGTTAGCTGGTGTGCTGGATCTCATCACATATGGCCTCTGAGGAGAGGAGATAAGACAATATGTTTCAGACAGCTTGTATTCGTCGTTTCTTTGATGAATTATGTGTCTTAAAGTTTGTGCTTTGCTCGGCCCTCTTTTCTCTCTCTCTCCATCTCTTTGTGCTCACCTTCTAAGAACCTATTTCCTGCATTGATGTGTAATACATAATAGAGGAAAAGGAGAGTAATCTACTAATCATAAAACACAACTTAAATTCTGCCGTTCAGTGTGAGGACTTTCTGTGTGTCAGAAAACAAGGAAAAGCTAGTTGAGAGTTCTTCACACTAGTCCTTCTGCACCCTCTGGTCTTTTTCTGGGACAGCGAGTTCTTTGACTGCAGCTGAAGAATGGCACGGCAGGTTGTAGATGGATGGTCACTCCCTTTACTTCCTTTACCCAGATTGTTTGTTCATAGTAGAGCAGAGGCATAAGTGGGCACGTATTATTCTGAGCTCACACTTCCAGTGTCTTTTCTGCTTTGTCGTATACTTTAGAGTAAATTGAAAGAAGAAAGATGAAAAGACAAAAGAACAGTGACTCGCCCTTCTTCTGTTTTATTACAGTCTTTTTCAGGTGCAAGATAGCAATTATTTTCCAATTCTGCAGATGTTCCCCCTGCAGGGCACATATAAAGTGTCAGACAACAAGTGATTTATTCTTTTGGAGTCGGATTTTCAGACATCAGATGGTCAATAAGTATTAGATATGTATATGTATTAGAACATACTGGCACTCTTTTGTACTTCTCACGTACCACGAGGCCTCAGTGTTCTTTCTCTGGGCTCAGACACATTTTATCTAATGATGGAGGAAGTGAAACTAAGTAACAGTGACTGATTTATGATTCTGGACACTTGTTCAGTTGCCTGGATCTGCAACAGCAACCATCATTCAGGCCCAGAGAAGCATGGTTAGTGAGAAAGGAGTTAAGTAGTTTGAAAGTGAAGCATGAATGAAGTGAGAGGTAGTCACAGAGCGATTACAGAGGAGGCTGAAAAGGGATGGAAAGATGCTTAGAGCTGGATAATAGCTGGCTCTCAACTTTCAACAGCCAAATTATTCTGCACATCCAGATGATTTTTTAAAGATTTTTTTTTAATGCTTATTCTACATAGACTGTGTTGAAATGTGGCAGGCAGAGAAAAGTGTAGAAGAAATCACTTATCAGAGAGAGCAATGAAGTGAAAATGAATTGTCTGGGACAAGGTGAAGATGGCGTTAAGAAAGACGGGTGAAGGAGTCTAGGACAGGGATTACAGAGACTTCCAAAAAGTGGAGATTGAGAAAAGAGAGAAAAATACGGCTAAAGTCCACAGTATGTGGCTCTAAGTAATTTATGGGATTGCTGGTGCTCAACAGCAGTCCTCTCCTGAATGAGTGAAGCCTGAAGAGGGCCTAAAAATCACAGCACGCAGCTTTAGGTGAAGAGAGAAGGCCTTAGGTATATTAGTAAAGGTATGATGTTACTTTGAGGTTAGACGGAGGACAAACCTATTTTAGAACGGTTAAAAGAAAGTTTAAAGATCAAAAGAGGGGGTAAGCTGTAACTCTGAGGTCAGGAGGAGGACGAAATGCTTTTTTTTTTTTTTTTAAATAATGAAAAGTGATGGGGTAAAATAACTGTCACCAGTATTATGGAGAAGGGTGAGAACTGAGATGTTAGGAAATTATTTCAGGAACAGTTCATGAGGTTTCAGGTGTTCTGGCTCATTGTTAGTGTGGACAAAGGTTGCTGTAGTTTATTAATCATTGCAAAGTATGAGAAGAAATTCTGGCCGCTGTCTAAGAGTTGGCCTGATAGAGCAAGAAGACTGAGTGAAAACATTATGTCCTGTGTTTATTTCCGTGACATCAGAATTTAACTCTTCCAGATGGGACCAGCAAAATATTAAATAAGTCGTATTGAAAAAAATCAATTCCAATTATATGGTTCTGGAAATAACTCAGATTCCATCACCTCCTCCTCCTGCAGCGATTCGTCTCACACCGTGACTAAACATTCAAACATCTTCCCCAGTAAGGTCAGCTTGAATGTAAAATTCAATTACAGCTTCACCTTCCTTTTTGTTTTGTGAAGGCTGGGGATTTGCTTTATGTCTGCTTTGCCAGCACACTGTTGTGGGTGTCATACTGTATGTATTATTCACTGTTTTAAAGTGTGCCAGGGTGCACTGAAGTGAGTTGAAATGTGGCCATAGTGATGGTATTCGTGTGTCTTATGTTACCTGTCCTCTCAGTAGCTCATAGGCTGTGATACCCAGCGACCACCAGTCGACAGCAAAGGAGTAGCCAGGGTGGAACCCCTCAAAGGTCTGAAAGAGCTCAGGAGCTGATAGAAAAAAGCACAACAAATTAAATGGAAGCCTGGTGTGTGATGACTATTGAGTATTTACTAGGTTAGAAATTGACTTTTTACATTAAGATGGGTGAAAAATTAAACAACAAATTAAACAATCAATTACAATGTACACAAATAATGACGTTTGATGCCATTACTATTAAATGTAAGTATATTGTACTAATTTGTAGTAGAATATACTTGAAGTTGATAAAACTGCAATGTAAGTATAATTTTAAGTTAAATCACTTTAAGTTTTAGTTATGACCACACCCCTTTGTCTCCATAGAGACCGAATTAGAAGCTGGTGATTGGCTGTTTCAATGCACGACGGGAGCGCGAACATAAACATAATATTAACGTTACTTTATCGGTTCGCTTCACGGAGTCTGAAGAAACTGACATTTTCAGTCTATTCTTCTTTTATTGTCGTTTTTGAGACGTGGGACATCAGTTAAATGGGCCATTTTCACCTCTTAGCTATGCGATAGCTGCTTTTGTTGAACGGTGCTGTCGGCGGACACAGCCCCGCATTGAACCTCCCGCCAGGTGAAGGACGTGGGCGGCTTCCAGCAGAGAGAGGAGGGCGGCGGTGCGACGGATTTACCACAGTCTACTAAACCTGGTGAGTTGTGTTGATGAGAAACAGAAACCTGTTACCTTGTACCTCATATTAACTGGAAGACTGTGTGTGAGTTGTGTAACTTTTATGTAATGTTAATAACCGCTGTGACGGACATGTTTCACGTCTTAAGTTAGCTAGCTTAGCTTAGCTTAGCTTAGCTACAGTACTACTCTGTGGGCTGTTTGTGAGCAGTGAGAAACGTAGTTTTAACCAGTTTGACGGACGTATGTACCAGCTAGTCACCTGTAAACTAATTTATCCACCTTATCACTTTGTGGGTCGCTTTGTGAGCAGTGAAAAATGTAGTTTTAAGTAGTAGCAGTTTGACAGAACATATTTTACTGCTTATCTTTTGTTGTTTTTTCATACATGCTGTTTGTTTAATATTTTTAAATCACATAAAGTAGACACAAGCTGTTTATATAAAGGAATTAATAATTTGTGTCGCCCTGGATAATTAGGTTAAGTATCTTGAATAGCATTAAACACCAATTTTGACCATAAACATATACATTGGAAGAAGTAGCTGAAAAACGGTTAACGCTAGTTAAACTAAGTGACCCAAACTGTGTAGTGTTGAGGATCATAGATTTTGATCATTAGACCATTGGTTTACACATGATTTTCTATGTTTTATTTTTTCAGGGTTCAACAGGATGGTGGGGGAAATCTTTAAGAGGACTTCTATGATGCACTGTGTCTCCAAGCCTATTTAGGAGAAATAGAGGCCTCACTCACTCTTTAATGTCACACACAGGTGGGTTGACTTGTCTTTATCATTCTACTCCTTCTTCCTCTACCTCTTTTCCTGTCCTTTCACTTTACTTTCTATGCTGTCTACTTATCTTTTACTTGCTATCTTCTGTCCTCTGCTCTTCTTTCAATTTCCTTTCCTCTCCATTTGTTAATCTCCTTATCCAGTCTCAGGTCTTCTTTTCGCTTGTCATCTTTGCATTGCTCTTCATTCTTCTTTTCTTTTCTATACTTTACCCTTCTGCCTGCTCCCTCACATCTTCTCTCTCCTTTCCATTCATGTCACCTGTATTTTTGCATGTCATAACAGTTGTGGGAAAATTCTGGAATGTATCCAATACATACAGTACTGTGCAAACGTTTTAGGCCACTATTGTTGGTCACTAGATTAGTTTTTTAGCGGTGCTATGATGTCCATATATGGTTATTTCTTAATTTTCTTAGTACATTAGAACAACTAGAAACACAAAAAGTGGTTTCTTGGCTGCTATCCTTTCTTGATCAGTTTTTCT
>JAUBNQ010000006.1:18127128-18139985 GCA_032353495.1 Ctenopoma kingsleyae | reverse complement strand
TAGCTGACTACCTTACCTAATTAGCCAACCATAACCATTAGCTTAACAAGTTTTAGCTAGCTAATGTTAACAGCTTTATTAAAAGACTTTAACTATCAATTATGTTGCGGATGTTATTCATTTTAAAATTACATCTATTCATTCTAATAATTGTAATAATTTACCTAACTGCTTTTAGCTGATTAACAAATTAACCACTTACCCGTTAATATTAGCTAGCTAGTTAACTATTTCCACTGTGCAGGTGTAGCGTTGGCTAACGTTAGCCTAGCCGCAGTTTGTTTTGGTTTCTTATTAACTTAACAAGCGAGGGTCGCCTTATAACACTTACAGTTTTCTCGAGGGCTTTCTTGCATCTCTAACGACTATTCTCATCTCTCGACTGAAAAAATAATAAATCCACTAAATAATAAAAAATATTTAAACTTGTTTCCAGTTGCTACTACTTCCGCATTTAAACAAAGATGGCGACTTAGGCCCGACCATCATCTAGATTCGAAAGAGTCGCAGCTTCGTAAGTTACATATTTCTTTGTCCAGAGCAAGAGTCTTTAGCGAAAATTCAGTGTTGTTTAAAATAAATCACCGCTTGTTAAAACGAATTCAAAGGCAGGCTAATAACTTTTAAATTATGGCACAGATTGTCACGGGCACAGGCTGAGGCGAACGCTGACCATCAAGTTATAATACTGTATAGTTATAATATTAGTTAGTTAGTTATAATATTGTATTATGTAATAGTTAATGTAAAATCTGCAGATAGAAAGTTGTTTGTTACATCCATTACTGTTGGTAAATTGAAAACTATCTCAAAGAAAACAGCTTTTAAGTTCAGTGGTTCATTGGATCAAAATGAAAATGGCTGATTTTGTTATTGCTTGCACTCTCTCTGCATCTTATGCAAATTCACCACCTGCTTCCTCCTAGACAAAAGTCTCACAGTGCAAAAAAGAAATATAAGAAATATAAAGCTGTGGAGTGTAAAGGAGGAACCGCCTGTCTTTACTCACTGACTGCATCACATGATATGATCATGTCTAGATTTCTACTGTATCATGTGGTGGAGCTGTTTTAACTCTCTTTCAGAAAAGTGCTGAAATAGAATTGAGTATAATATCATAGTTTCCAGCCTGTAAATCCGTAAGTGGAATGTTTCAATTCACTTTTTTCTATTTTACCTGTAACTGTTTAGAAAGTAAAAAAAATTAAATAAATAGAAAAGGCAGAATTAAGTGAGAAATTTCATATTTGCAGACTGGTGACAAAGTTTGAGACTTAGCTGAGAGTTTTGTTGCAGAATAGCTCCATCTTTTGGTGTGTTGTTCTTATTACATAAGTAATATTATGTGACTGTTCTCTCTTATCTACAGAAGCACCACCCGTACCATAGGGTGAAAGCACACAGTAGTAATATAAAATGTTAACTGCTTAAGGATGTCAGGAGTCAAAGTTATCATAGCAAGTTAATATTTAGGAGAAGTTATTGAGAAAATTATTTTTTTCATGACAAGTGGTTAAGATGCGTGATTCCCCAATATGTCACACTCCACATACATTTCCAGCTGGGCTATTGGAAATAGGAACCATTTTAATCAAAAGCAGAAATGAAACTCAGAATTTATTGCATCATACAGACAATATGTCAAAAGGGTTGTATTGAGTGAGTCTGTGCTGAAAAATTGAAATTTCTTCCTTATTAAAGAGGAAGGAGAACCTCATACTGTATATAGGAGTCATCATTACAGGAAATGTTTACTTTTCCAGTTAACTTGATATAAAGGTAAACAAAAAGAAAAAATATGTTGCAGTATTTTCATTATGTAGAAAAGTTAGCAGTAGTGTCAAGATCATGGCATCCAGGATTAAGTCTTCAGGATCATGGGTGAAATGCTATGAGTTTTGTGAAAGATGAAAAGTTAAAGGTCAAAGGTGATTTGGACAAAGCAAGGTCATATAAAAGGTTACAAAGTTAAAGAGTCTGAAGTTACTGAACAGTTAGAGGTCAGATCAAAGGTGACGGGTCTGTGCCGTCACACATATGCAGCTCCAGGTGTGATGTGATGCCAGAGAAGCGTTCCTGAAGGGGCAACACATAACCAAAGGCTTCTCCCTGAGCCACTGGGCCGCTGTAACGGTAAGGACGGATGTTGAAGACCTTCACACAGTGCACTGGATTAGACAGAAACAAAAAATAGCTAGAGGGCATTACTGAATCTCCTGCTTTGTGATAACAGCATTGAAAGGTTGTTTTTTATGTGTGCACAATTTTCCTTCAATAATTTGAGGATATCAGTGGCATTTTTATAATAGAAGAACTGGTGCTAATGCCAGAAGTAGCTCAAGAATATTTTATGGAGTTAAGATGAATTTATAACTGATGTCAGGTTGGTCTCACTACTTTACCATCATGTGGTAAATGTGTCCAATCCCATCATCTTTAGAAAAGCCATAAAGATAATAACAGTACAGTTAGGTTCTGTAACGAATATGAAATATGAAAATAACTAATACATTTTTTTTAATAATCCCAAATGCATCTGCACAAACCCCAGTCCTAAAAAAAGAACCGTCTTAACATCTTCCTTTCACTATTCTGCAAAAAAAGCTGCCAAGTTAGAAACAACCCAAAACTAGGCTAGTCTACAAGAAGCTCCACACCATCATTAAATCCTGTGAGCGCCTAATGATTGGTGTCTCATCATTAATGTGGGTATCATGGCAAGGTAATGTGTCTCTGTGATGTCTAATCATGTCTGTGCTTTACCCAGAGATGAAAGGAGCTGACAGTACATGTGTTCTTCTGATAATACAGTTCAGTTAGGGGTAGAGGCAGAAAGAGGACTAATGATGTTTACTCATCAAGTCAGGATGCTCTGAAAATACACTCGCTCATACGAGCACATACACAGACACAAATGTACTGTACATTGCAAAGGCCCGTGTGCTTGATCGACGCAGGCACACAAATGCTGATGCGTTGCTTTGTTCTGTAATGATGGCCCACATCACCTTAGCTCTAGCTATTAACTTGCAGCGGTAACAGATTACAAGATTACAGTTGTTTAATAAAACTTGCTTTTTCACTATTTTTTATATAACAAAAATCAAAGTGCCTTCCAGGTGTGATTTTCAAGAATATTGAGCAGATGTGCTTCTTGTGATGTATCGCTAGGGATGACAGTGTTGGTTGGTCCATCATTTTATTCCAAAGTGAAATATCTCAACAGTTATTGGTTGTAATGTGGATGAATCCTGATGATTTGGATTATTTCTAGCCTATTTGTCATCATCAGTAGGTCAAAATGTCCACTTGTCTAGTAAAAAAGAAATACAGGAGGCCTACTTCACGGACCGGCACAAATTTTGGTTTGATATTCAAATCCCACTGTCTAGTGATTAGTGATCTCCAGACTTATCATCTAGTGCAACCATAGTTCTCTAACCTTTACAGCCTCACAAAGCTGTAGACGTTTGCATCATTAAGTAAAAATGAACAGAAGTCTTTTTACATTAACATCGTTTTTTATGCTGCTTGAAAGGCCTATAACATTTTCACAGACTGGAGCCTATCATATTAAACAGTGATTAATAATCATCAGAAGTTTCTTTCCCTTTCCACACTCCCCTTCAAGTACTCTACTAACATCATGCCCTTCTTACCATCATTGAGAAGTTTGACCCCGTCAAACTGATTCCCAGTGGGGTCTTTCCGACTCACTGGACCTGCTAGAGAGCCTGAGAATGGAGCATTGACGATACCATAGTCATCACACACCAGGTCCACTGCTTTATGTAGATCAGTACCTCTACAAGAGGAGTGACAGGAAAAAGTAATGTAATTACACAACCATTTTAAAAGAGCTGTTCCAGGTAGTCATGTCCTTTAGAAATTCAAATACAATACTATATACCACCACCAACACCACACATACACGGGAAAGGTTGGACTGATCCTCAGTACAACTTTACTGTCTCTTGATCGTTTAGATTCATCATAGATTTGGTTGTTAAAACTGTGTTGTGCAATGAAATGACATCATCTTTAACAGCAACTGAAGTTTACCATTTTAAATCTCTGTGATGTAGAGCTGCTGTCGTGTCTGTATTTTAATTAGGTTGGCCACACAGCAAGCCACATCAGAAACTACATAGTGAATAGCTTTGGGGAGTATGGAGCATCAGAAATTCTGCATTATTAACTAAACTGAACTGTGAAGCTCTCATGCAGCATCAGTGATCTTTTCAGAATTATGCATGGAAATAAGATTAGGAACAGAAAAAAAAAATTACCTTTTGGAGTTAAAAGCACCACAGCCGTGCACATCACATGCTCTCACTCTGTTGTTGTGGTGCCCAGCACAAAGGACACTCCAGGCTCCGACTACAGAGAAAGTATTCAAAGGTCCAATACATTTCTTTCCAAAACACACCATATTTCTAAGCAGCTGCATTGCATCTCAAATGACCAGGCATAAAATGCAGTTTCAAAAGACATATTTTAATCTGCTGAGTCTTATTCATCCCACGCTCTGTTCATGTGGACCTAACGCCAATTACACTGGAAAGACACTATTCAAATATCCATTATTGATGTTTTGCACACGAGTGGTGTGTCAGACACTGATATAACCTCTCAACCACAGAAACTCATTTTTGTGACTCAGACAGGAAAGAACTGTATTAAGCCCGACCCTCATATTTGAAGCAAGCAGTCTATGTGCTGGAGATTTGTAGTGTTTGTAATGTTTACGTACATACCTGGCATACAGCACTGCCTCATCTTAGCCCCTGAACACTTGTCTTTTAGGTATCGGCCTTGGCAGATGTATTTGCTGGGTTGGCAGATACCTCCCAGTCTGGTGCAGCTGATGTCTCCTCTCAGGCCCATGGAAATTCTCTTACTTCCATCTTTCTTGACCTTCCTCCTTAGAGCCACAGCCTTAGGGCTCCCGTCATGTGCTGCTGTGTTATTTCTCTTCACCTTCATGCTGGTGTCAGTGTCCCTGTCAGAGCTTTGAAATTCTTTCCCTTTTTCATGCGCTGAAGCACAACTTAATAGGGCACCTTAAGGAGAGATGGAAGGCACTGAGAGCTAGAATTAAGAAAGTTAAGGAGTGAGGATTATAATGAAAATGTGGTTTAAAACAACTTTCTCTGTGATTGATATTAGTTAATATTCAGAATGGTGTCACCCACACATTTTCCTAGCTATTGAATCTTGAGTGTTGCATGGAAATTATCAGTCAAAATGGCATATGAGCTGTTATTATGAGAAACTGAATCTAACATTCTAATGTGCCTAAAAATACTCCACTGAAAGTGGAAATGACGCTTCAAGTTCTTTATTCAAGTTGAAGTATTAAGTTCATGCATTAAGATTTAGTTCAAGTACAAAAGTACTCCACTAAGAAAACAAAGTATTTTAAACGGTATTGAATTTGCTGTTGTTGGTAACATAAACGTACGAGTCCAGATATATTTAATTAATTAATCATAATAACGGCTAAAGTGACTTGGTGTACTTTAAGTACAGTACATAAGTAAATGTACTTAGTTACTTAACACCCATGATCTTAAGATTTAGGTAGCATAGTGAAGTAAACTATAGAAGGCTTTAAAATGAATCACAAGACATTCACATAATAAAAGACTAGAATAATATTCTTCAAAATGTTTTGCTCACCGCCTGCGCACACTTGTTTAGAACTGTTACTTTTACTCGTCCATATTGACAGACGGTCAAAGTTCAGTTATTCATAGTATGGTTTTATTCTGACAGTACACAGCTCATTCTGCCCCGACACGAGTCAATTAACCTCAGGGGCAAAGAAAATATTTCAATCACGCTGTCCTGGCACTGGAACGCACGCTGGGCTCAGTGAATGAAAGAAGCTGCTTATCACTAGAAACCCTTAATTACTAGGAGACAGTTGAGCAGGATAGCTGGCTGTGGCATGAGGAAGCAATTTTCCTCAGCAAGTGAGTTAAAATTAGAAAAGGCAGAATTTTGTGACAAACGTGTCAGTGAAGTAGCTTGGAATAGGGTTTTGTTAAATGGTTGTTAATGGCTCAGTGTTAGGATTCTACAAGGTTGATCACTGTTTGTATACAGTTGTTGTCACATCATTATGTTGTTGTAATGTAGTAAATTGGAATTGTTCTATAGAACTGTTTCCACTCACGCCAACCAGTTGAGGCAGATGGCCGCCCACCCTGATCCTGGTTCTGCTGGAGGTTCGGTTCTGTTAAAGGGAGTTTTTCCTTTCCACTGTCGCCTAATGCTGCTCAAGTGGGACTGTTTCCTTCTATATATGGTTATGTTGCATAAGGTCTTAAACCTTAAACACTGTAAAGTGTCTTGATGATTTTATGTTTTTTTTGTGAAAAATATTTTTAAGAATTATTTAAGTACTTGTTTATTGCTGCAACTGCTAATTGTGCTCATCGTTGCAAGCCACAGATACATTTTGTTATTTACTCATTTGTCATTATTCCTGGTGCAACAACATTATAATGAACACACAAATGTAGAAAAAAGGGCAGAAAATACAATTTTGCTTGATGTTAATATTTTTGTTACGAACAGTGTCTGTTTGAGCTTCAGAAGGAATTTTTAAAAGGAGTGGATTTTGGCATTCTTGTTTTTGAGTTTGAGTTCTCAGGAACAAATAAATAGAAGAAATAGAAGTAAAAAAAATGAGGATGGCTAGGGTCAGGGAGCTGAAAATATCCTGCTGCACAGTCAGAGTGGGTGAACAGCAGCTGCATCTTTTCATACGTCTCCTCTGGTTGCAGGGTTTCTTGTTTATGGGTGACACACCACAAATGCACACAAATACAGTTAACCTTTAATGAATTCATGAACATATGAATGCAAACTGAGACACGTACCCCTAAGACTTGTGGCATGAATCATTTTATCTCCATCATAAGATCTCATCTTCATGTCTCTCAACGGACCCTCAGAGTCAGAATGTGCCTTAAGCTCTGCAGTTGGACGCAATGATGTAATGTCGCATTAAGCATTCAATCATGCTTTAAATGTCTCATCCACTTGTGTTAACAGCAATTGGCTCAAACCCCTCTAAGGTTTGTGTTTACAGGAGTTTATAGTCTCCTAATAGAGCTCAATTCATGGTAATCTCCAGGGGCTGGCTGATTTTTATACACCATTTATTGTTCATATAATAGGAGTCTTATTATTGTACTCTGCTGAATGGCAGATTGCTTTGTGTGCATGTGAGTGTGCCTGTACTACATAAGCCATGTGTCTCTGTGTTTGTGTGGTCAAACACTCCAAGCATTGTATGTAAATGCGTGTTAAAAACCTGTGCAGTGTACATTTTGTATATAGTAGACTACTTACAGCATACTAGCAGAGCTGCAATGAGACAAATCCTCGACTGCATGCTCATCCTCAGGATCAGCTCAGAACTTAACAAGCCTGTGCAATAAAGATACAGAAAGAAAAAATCTAGTCAGGTAATGTCTCACATAGAGCAGCAGACTAATGTTCATGTTAGGGTTATTTCGTATATAAATGTCATTCTCTGAATCAAATCTTAAGTTTATTGCACTCTAAGTTTATATTGTAGATAACTTGTGTCAAATATTAAGGGCCAGTGAGGAGGAGATCAAATTCTGACTGCACAAACGTTTTACTGAGATAAAATGGAATCTATGGACGTACCTGTTTTGTGGAGAAGTTGAAGTGTGGCTGCAGGCACAGCGAGTAGAAACACAAAGCGAGGACTGTTGGAAAAACCAGCCTGCTGTGGGAGCTGCCGGCCTGGACCACAGGACGTTCCCCCACTGTCAATATTGATACTGGCCTTTGGAAAACACCCCCATTTACTTGCTGGAAAAGGCTCATGATATTGACTTTTTGTAGCTGTACTGAAAGTTACACAGAGCTAGTTATTGGCCTGCTGCAAGTAAGGCTCTACCAAATAGCTTTCCAGTTCCACGTTGTTATTACCAAATGAGCAATACTGTTGACAAATTTCCTCTTTTTCCTTTACTGTGCAATGTTTGTAGTATATCACAAACTGATTTAGATAGTAGATGATAAAACTGTATTGGCCCATATTCTTTTAGCACTATGCACTGTCACTGTACCTACAGTATATATTGTTTCTATGCTTCACTAGGTAATGCAATAACACAAGGCTTGTGAGTTTTATCAAAATGTTCATCTTGAGGCATTGTATTGCTGGAGGTGTTCTATTGCATCCCAGTCTCCTGGTTAAAAGTCTGTTTATATACGCCTTGTTTGTTTTCTGAGTTATGTGGTGGGAAATATTATAATAACTTCTAGTTTAAAGTAAAAATGGAGTGGTATAAGTTGTTAGTTGTGGCAAAACAAAATATTCATAGCTAGCAGGAGGATAATCTGATTCATGTATTGTAGAAGTTAATGATTACGCTAACCGATGTGCAACCCAAACACACCCAACGTTTGTTATTATTTTGAAAAGAATAGCTGGAATAAACATGATGTTCCCTCACAGTTACACGAGGTCCAGAAATGAATAGTTATTTAATTTTTTGTTTGCTACTTCTCCTCATTTGTATGTACCAGTGCTCCTTACTCTACTGATGTATTGTGGTGCAGACGAGGTCACTGTAGAATTTGAATGCTTTTATTCTAATTCTGAGCTGGTTACTCTCTCCGAATTACAATTTACTGAGTGTAGGGGAATGGGCTGAATAGTGGCCGGTAGAGAGTCGAGTCTTTTGCAGCCAGACAGCTTTGATAATCAAATATCTGGGCAGAGGATTATACTGATGGACCATATGGCTTGGAATCTGAAAAGGAGAGAGGGAATTAGAAAGCTACAGAGACCAATAAAAGACAGACAGAAAAGGAGGAATAATGAGAAGTAATAGTGCTCTGCTGTGTGCGAGTGCATGAGTGAGTGAAGAAAAGGGAGGGGTGGAGGAAATGAGCAAGTGAAGAGAGAGGCAGAAACATCTTGAAAGACAGAGTGAGAGGGGGGAAAAGAAAAACAAAGATAAAGCAAGAAAGACAGCCAAACAGACAGAAGACAAGACAGAAGCAGTAGACACTCCAGCCTGCATCCTAAACACTCTCTGCTCCGGCAGAAGAAGAGCTTTTGTTGACTCTTTGAGAACCCTTTGATAAACACGGCTACTTAAATAGAAACACGCGCCACATTCTTCAAACTCCTGGGAGGATAGGACTGACATTTCACTCCGGCGTCTCTGTCAGTTAGTTCTGGCATTTCAAGGAGCAGGAGAAGAGATGCCACAAGTGTTTCCTAGCAACAGTTTGCTGCAAAAACCTCTCCCCCCCCCTCCCATCCTGCTCCCTCCTTCCCTGAGATACGAGTTGCAGCAATGCACCACTTGCTTCAGACCTGAAATACATTCTAATTCTCCTGACTCTCCATCCCTCTCCCTCCTGTTCCCTT
The DNA here is from genome assembly GCA_032353495.1 of Ctenopoma kingsleyae. NCBI lineage: Eukaryota > Metazoa > Chordata > Actinopteri > Anabantiformes > Anabantidae > Ctenopoma > Ctenopoma kingsleyae. Next base: position 18,130,552 of record JAUBNQ010000006.1, on the reverse strand, counting down.
CAGCAAACTGCCAGGCCTGCATCAAATGACATTCAGGCCCCTGTCATCTGTATAGAAAAAGCGCACAGTGAAGGTTGAAGGCACTGCAACTGTTGCCAGACAAAATATCAGCAGAATACAGTGATATTTTACCCTTTTACAAGCTGAGCTGTTACTGGGCTGCGATGAGTTTGACTTTTACTCCTTAATTTCATTTTTTTTATCCTGCGCCTCTTTTTGCCGCTCAAGTGAAAGGAACATCTCACGAAAACTGGCTTGTGAAAAGGCTCTGTGGTTTGTTGATGGATCAGAATTGCTCCGCTGGTCTAAATCAGCCTTCTCCACCAGCAGCCCAGTCACACTCACTTGGCTCTGTCGATTTGTAAACATATTCGTGGGGGTTTTGGGGAGAGAGAGAGAGTGTTTAGCCCGGCTGAGCACAGGGAGCGCCGTAGGGCAGGAGATGAACTCTGTGATGCTGGTGGCAGCAGATAGGGGGCACCAAAGTCTGGCTAAAAGCATTTCCATGTCTTTCCAAGGGGCGTCAGTGGATGAACTGAGGTCTGGTCACACATCTCTGTCTCTCTCTGGGTCTGCAGAGAACAAAACAAGACATATCCTTTAAATACAGTAAAAATAAAATATACAAATGTCAACTAATGTCCTTCATCCCTCTTGTGAATTTTCGTGACCCTACAGTAGGAGTTAACAGCCGTCAACAAAGTAGATACTGAAAATGAATAAGGCCCATCACGCTTAAAGGCAGGGGCTAGCATCATATTAAAGAGCCTGGTTGCAATACAATCATTTAATACACACAGCTCTACTTCATGAAAAATTATAAAAAGTCACATACTCTTTACATCTATTTCTATCAAGGTCTTTATCTCATAATGCTGGTATTTGCTGAACTGTTTTTGCCAAAAGGTAGCTGCTGCAGTTTATCTTATGTGTTGTGTTCGAACAAATGGCACCTTTTTAACCTGTAACATTTCGCTCATAGCGATTCACAACACACCTTATGAGCAGATTAATAGACTCGGATAAAACAAATACAGTGGTTAAGGAGAGAAAAGTGTGAGGTCACAAACTAAAGCTAGTCTGATGGAGAGAGATGGAGACATAGGGAAGGGTTAAACTTTAAGGACAGACGCCTTTGAACTGTGCAAGATTGGACATAACCACAGGAGTGAATGTGATAGGCCAAGACGATGAATGTCACACATGTCACGACCAATCATGTATGGATCAAAGTGTGGTTTCATGATTGATGGACCACTGCAGAGGAGAGTGAGAATATTAAACGCAGCAGGGAGGTTGGCTAAATCATATGCCTTCAATTTGATGAGGAGGAAGGCAGAGGTAAGTAGGGAAAGATGAGGTGAAACAGAAAAATAAATGAATCAAGAGAGAGCAAAGTCACTGCTGAAAAATATGGAAGTCAGCTGCACCACCCTCCGTCATATCTGATCCCAGCAGGGGGGCAAAAAAAAGAGACGTAGTCGTTTTTAAAATGCTGCTTTCATGGGAGACAGATATTGATTCAGATTCTCTCATTTCGCTGCACCTTTTTAAGCTGAGGATTGACACTTTCTTTCTCAGGCTGGATATACCCATGCAGGAACATGTACAATAAAACCCTCATACATTTCAGTCCAAGAGTGCAAAGTAATGTTTGGCACTTAGTAATATTCAGGATTTATCTGCAGAAGGAGAAATAAGACTGAGACATTCACAGCATGAAGCATATCCCAGGTGCCGGGATAGCACAGACACAGCAGCCTCGAGATCGATTAACCTGCGACCGTGAGGTTGCATTGATGCGCAATCAACATTGATGACCCTCGTTTTCATTTCAAAGATTGTTGTTGCAAGCTCACAAAGGAGAAATTGAGTTTTGTAAGTGAAGACAATAGAGTAGAAGTAAGTTCAAAAAGTCTCTATGGCCTGACTAGTTCATGCTCTCATCTAAGCAACATCTCATTTAAAGTCTGTTCATTAAGAAGTACCTAATTACACCCACATTATCTATAATTATAGTGTTTTTACATTACGCTTCCAAGATAAAACTGTTTCAATGCAGCTTCAATGTATAATTAGCCTTAGTAAGTACCTACTGCACACATAATTAGAGAGAAATTGATACTAATACACCTGTCTACCAGGCAGACAAAAAAGTAGTATCTACAAAGATACAAAACAAACCTTTTCTCAGACACAGATAATTATTGTTTAACTAAAGGTAAAATCCTGCTGGGATAATACTAGATAGGTGGAAGAGGTAAAAACAGAGACCGTACCTGTCGTGTATCAGTGGAATAAAAAACAATATCTACTTTTATTTGGATAAGCAAAGCAGGAAACTGCTTGGGACTTCCAAGAAATCGAAATGTGACTCCACAGTATCAGTAACTACAGTGCAGTACTCAGAATAGCCTTTCGAAAGCCAATGCTGCAGTGGCACACACCGTCAAACCTCGATGTTTCATTCTACCTGTGGACCATGATTCTCAGTTTGTTTCACAGCAGAAACTGCAAAATGAGGAATTGTCCTCACTTCACTGTTGGTTTCCATGGAAGTTATTGTCAAGAAACCTACAAAGTATCTACAAATATATATCTAGATGTACTTGTTTGTTCTATTTATTCAGAGATTTATTCTTGTTTGTTTCAAGGGTTCAGATGATTTTACTACAGAGACTCTAATCTCAAATAAAGACAGCATTTTGTATGTTCCACCTGATGATGGTGATTTTTGATTTGGCAGCAATCAATCATCATGGGAATACCCTACTGGGAAAATGTCAAATGTCTCCTCTACCTCATCTTTCTCTCAGGTTTGTGTGTGGCCAGAAGATGGCAATAATGATCCACCAGAGGAAGCCACTGAGGCAGGCTTGAGGCACGTTGCAACAGCAGAAATCTCATAGGTTAATTATATAGCACTCTCATGCCAGGGAACGTGATCATTCAAACAGTATCTAACTGGATAGAAACACAGAGAGTGATCGGGAGGGATAGATAAAAAGAAAATATGTGTGAGAAAGATGGCAGGTGGAGGAAAAAAAGAGATTTTTTTTTATTTATTTCGCTTGCTAATGATTGTGTCACTGTGTATGCCTGCTAATAATCTGCACACCTCTTCTCGATTTGTCATTACAGTTTTCAGTAGCGCTTTTCCTATCAGTGTCCACATAATGACAAACAAGACCTGGCAAAGCTGTGGGCTCAAATAAACAACTGCACTGACCCAACATGTTTTTCTAACCCCTCCACATATTCATAGAGGTGTTAGGACACATCCTCATTCATCAAAGAGCTCTAAATGAGATTCTGTGTCTTGTTGGAAGGGACACCAGTAGAGAAGGCATCTGAACTTGAGCCTGAATGCACTTTCCAACAAAAACAATTTCATCATAAGAAAGTACGTAACTCTTAAGTTGAG
>JAUBNQ010000006.1:18100702-18110906 GCA_032353495.1 Ctenopoma kingsleyae | reverse complement strand
AACTCTGAGTACTCTGGATTTTGGGTGATTTCATAAGGGGGGCTAATAATTTTATGTTAGTCATCTTTAATAACGTGACTTTCAAGGGCTTCGAGGGTACTCCAAACATTGGACCTGTTTTCCTGTAATACCTTTAATTACTAATACCCCAGATCTCAGCAATGTACTAAAATTTAAGTACGTACTTACCTAAAAAAGTACTTGATTAAGTAAGTAAATGTTCAGTCCTTGTTAAGTTTAATTTCTATACAGATTCTACTCTAAATCTACTACTTTTTATTTACTTTATTGCTATTTTTTGTTAGTAGCAATAAAAAATAAAAATAAAAACAGCAGGTGGAAAACATTTCATTTACCATCCTTGTGTTCCTGATACTACTGAGCACCACTTCCTTCAGAGTAAAAAGTATGAATAATGGAGGAAAAGTAAAAGTATAATGAAAATACTCAAAGTACAATAGTACAAGTATGAGTAAAGTACAAATACAAATTTTGAGAACAACCAAGCAGAGAGCTACAGTATAATTACATCGACTGCTACATTTATGTGCTCTCTGCATCACCTATGGGTGTGTAAGTGCTCTCACTGATGTGGGGTAAAACTGTCTGATGGCTTGTCCATCAACACCACAAGAAAAGTTAAATTCAATAGTCTTCCTCCAAGCTACAGTTACATGACATTAAACCAGCACCCTCATGCTCTGGCATCAGGAGTAAGAGTGACATATCCAGTCAGGTGGAGAACATTAGCATGCTGGTGGTTACTACGGATCACAGTTTTCTCAGGAGCTGATAAATTGCCTGGTATACAATTCTCTAGTCCTCTCCCTGCTGGAGGGTCATTTTCTCACAGACTTAGCCTCTTCCCCAAACATACCACTATTTTTGCTTGAAATACCTTCATCAAGCTTTAATTTGTATGGAAATAGGCATCCTGTGTGTCATCATGAAGTTTGCATTTTGAAGAAAAGTTAGGAGCGGAAGAGAAATAATCTGTTTTAAAAGGAAATGGAGCATGCAGAAGTAAAGTCTGGTGGTAATTTAATATGAACTGAAAAGCAACTGGTAGTGTGCGGTGGGATCATGTCATTATTTTCAGAGATGTTCACATTTAAATGTATCTACAATGCCAAGGACATCACCTACAGATGTAAATTCAGAGTGTTTCTTAAATCTCCGGTGCCCTCCTCTTCAAATCCACTTTAACAGGAATTTGGTGAAGAGGACCAAACTCACAACTTTGTCTGTGCTGAATAAGTTAAGCCTGTGAAAGGGCCCTGGTATGACTCTCCGTTTGAAAAACTTTCAAAGTCTCACGTTTTTCACTTTTTCTCTCATCACTTGCTCTCCCTCACACGCTGACACTTAGAGAAGGATATCACCTCAGATCACCTTGGAATAGTTTTACTCCTCAGAAGAAATTCAGAGGGCCGCAGATAAGCTACTTAAATGTACAAAAGGAAGGACTGTACATGTTTTTTAAATGTCTGGAAATCATTTAAGCCCACTAGAAAAAATGTGTACTGCTCACTCTAGATAAGAGAATGATGTATTCATTATATCAACATGCCCTTGGGTAAGATAATATAGCAATAGAAGGGAATGCCTTTCTTTCCAGGCTCATCCTATTCTGAGCTGGGAGATTTGGAGACAGCTATGCCAAAATACTGGAGGGATGATACAGAGGAGAGCGTAAACACACACTCAAGTGTGCAAACTCACATTTGCACACCTGTGTACCTGTATCTGTATACAGTACATCCACATTTCCCGGGCTTGTAGTCTGCCTAAGCATTCTTGTTTTTTATCACTCGAGCACCTTCACTCTCTTAGGAGAGCTACCTGATCTCACAGGAACCAGCTGAGCCAGAAGACTAGTGTCTGAGCGCTGAGGCAGAACAACGAGACGAGGAACCACCTTGTCACCTGAAACCGGGATACACAGAGAGACAGCTGCCACCGACCGTGGAGCAAGTGTATCTGGGGCCTGCTGAGACAGGTGCAGGGTCCTCAAAGATACGCTCATATACATATCATTTCCAATACGGCCACATGGCACACGTGTAAGCATACCATACCTCCCGTGGGCATGATAAGACGTGTCTGATCATGTATGCAGTCAACCACAGCTAAACTGTAAGCCACAGACAGAAATGGAAGGCATTTCTAATGTAAGAAAATACAACATGTGCAGCATGAATTAACAAATCAAAGAAAGTTGGGGTGGGATTGAAAAATTAATGAAAGCACTGCAAGAGAAAAAAAAAAATCAATCGAGTTTTCTGAATGCAAAACATCACAGGAGATCATTCACATTTCAGGCTGTAAGTATGTGGAGAGTTTGGCAGTTTTTGTTCTTCAAACGTTTCAGCACGTTCAATTTGAAATTAAACAATCAATACTGCATTAAAGTGCTATCTGTCTGAGTAAAAATTACAGTGTGTGAATGTGAAAAACACTTTAGAGAACATTACGGGCAAAATGTGTGGATTTAATTTAATAAACTCTCACCAGCTGGCAGCTTTCTCATGGTTAACCAGCACTGAGTGCTTCATTGGTTAAAATGACAAACGTAGTAGAAGGTCATTTCAGCTGTTACTAATGAACATTATGGGCAGTGGTGGCCTAAAGGTTACAAAAGCAAGTTTTTGACCAGAGGATGCAGTCCAGTGGTCTGGCTGGATTAAATATGCCTGGTACAGACTGGCAGTGCTCAGCTCTACTTGATTAATGTCATTATTGGTCAGTCACAGTGACGTCAAATGGGTTAAAGCACTTTTTGAATTGCACAGAGCAAGGAGCTGAGATTTTTTCATCTGTCAGTCAACTAACTTGGCTGCTTTTACAGGAAACTTTGTTTTCTAAGTAGGTTATGAGTGGAAACTAACGTGACACCACTGTTTGGTACCAGTACATTTTCGATTCCTCCTTTTCAGCGAAGTCTCGTGATGGTTTACTACAGTCAAATGATTCATTGAAACAAGGGCAAAGTTAGGCATAGCAACTAATGACCAGAGCTGACAGAGAGAGACAGCAACAGACGGAATTTAAAAAAAGGTCAGCAAGCCACAGAGTGAGAAGGCAGAAACACTCCTTTTCCTTTTTTTATCTGAATTAATTTGAATCGTTTCTCCTGCCTGCTTGAAGGACAAACGTTTTCCACTACTCCCCTCATGTATTCTCATTAGCAGTTGGAACAAGGGGAAGTTGTACAACCACTTTTCATTACAGTGAAAAAGAGCAGATTTAAATCAAGATGACATTTTTCAGAACATGATCCAGCTGAGGTTTGTGCAAAGTACAAAGCACACGTTTTAAAATGTGATTTCCACTGCAGAAAGGAGGACCTATTGGTGCATGTGCAGTATATTGCCTGAAATGGAATTGACAGACTGACTTCAGTGACCATATACACTTTATCAGCATGAGACCAATGATTAGAAAGCTTGTCACACTTGATCAATATGACCAGGCTCCATATAATTACCTTGGCCTGTACCATTTTCATTTAAAGGACCTACAGCAGTAATTATTGCCTGTGATAGCACGCTTTAGGACTCCATCAAAATGGACATGTCTTATGTTCAGTAGTAATCACGATTTAATGATAATAGCATACTCTCTGCTAAACATGGTATTAAAGCCCAGATGAGCAGGTTGGAATACTCTGATGATGCTGACCTTTATAGTGCGACCTCCAGTCATGAATGAACCCACTGACATAATTGTCCCTGCATGGATGCAGTCAATGAGACTCCTGCTGAGAAGGATGCATGTTATAAAGACAATACTGCCAATAAACAACAGGTCTAAATTATTCTTAGCACTCAACACAACCCTGGGTGTGTTATCCCTTCCATCCATCCATTCAAATTCTTGCCGACAGTGTTATCATTTGTCTCTTACAGTGTTCAATCAAAAATTATTTTGTCCAGCAAAGTCAATTTGCGCTATGGTAATGGCTTGGACCCTTGTTACTTGCCTATTCTTCATGAAGGCGATGACTGGCCACAGGCCATTGCTAAGCTTGTAGCTCATTTTCACAGGCCAAGCCACAGGGAAAATTATGTGCCAACTAATAAAGACTCTAGGTGCTGCAGCAGAATCAATAAAACTGGACAACAGGCTGCAATTGAATATGCATTATTCCGGGGCAGTGTGACCTCAATCAAGTTTTCCAAATCAAGTAATGGATTTTTAGACACATCATACTAAATTTTCTAATATAAACAGTTGCACCCTTTTTAAGTGCATATGTTAATGTGTGAGATTTGCATGGCAGATTTTAATTCTTTATGGTTTAATGTTTAATATGGAGCAGTGAGTGACTGCAATATTCCTGTTTGAGCCCTTGTGCCTGCCAGTCTTCCTATTGAGCACAAGTAGGACTGGGGGAGTGAAAGGCAGAAATTGGAAGTTGGAAGAGTTTACAGTGACTTTGAGTGGGAGTTGATTCATACATTTACATATACAGTGCCAGTTTAATTCAGTTTCCATGCCATCTCAGTTTTAACGAGAATTTTCAGCCTCACGCCTTTTAGGACTAAATTCTACAGCATATTTCCAAAGCAACTTGCATGATATTAATGTGGTATGTAACCTAATAGTTCAAAAACGTGTTACCTGCTGTTGTTTTTACTTAAGAAGATCTATAAAATAAGCATTTTATCACATATTTTCTTCATATTTATTTATATTTGCAAGAGCCTTGTTGAGAATCTTTACTGCCATATTTTGCAAAAATGTCAAATACCTCAAAAACATACTGACCATTCTTTTGCGGAAAAAAGGATGATAGCCAAACTGTCAACTCTACTGGAGAAAGACTCCCAGCCCATGTAAGACCAAGGGACTGCTAAAAGTCATAATTCTAAGAAACATGATCTGGTGAACGTGAAGTCTGACAAGTTCGACGGCACAAGTTACAATACAAAACTGCTTTCTGGGTCTTTATTGTCTCTTGTCTGTTAAAACCTCCTAGTGTGAAATTTTAATTGCTTTAATATAATTCTCATTAGTGTCACATTCATACTGTGAAGTCATTTCTTGATTTACTTTGTCTCCCAACTGAAGTGCTATGACAGGAAAAGGTCATTTTTTGTTAGCTTTTCTCAACAAACTGGAACTGGTCTGATGACCAATTAAATGAATGTTTTCTTAAGTGCTGAAATAAAAGTTGTACTCACATATAGACCATAATTTTTCTGTCCTGGATGTATAGTAACTTATCTTCCATTATTTAGTCTTCTCTTTTGAACTCAAGCACTGAAACAATTATTGGTTCCTCATGGAAGGAGATTTTTTCAAGGGTCACATCTGGCCAAACATGTTTTAAACAGTCAAATATTTCTATTTTTCTTCTATTATAACTTTCTCTCAGAGTTCAATTCACTTTCAGTCAAATAATTCTCAACTTAGAAATTGCTGGGTTGCTAAAATGTCTGGTGTCATTTTAACCACTTGTTACTTTATTTTAAGACAGTGCAAACATTGTGGGGAGACACAGAAGATGTTGGCATTCATCCAGTGTGGACCAACCGTTGTCCAGCTTAGAGCTGGGGTAACACCTGACTATTGCAACCTCACTGACTGACATTTTAAGAACACATATGGATGTTATATACTGGTTGTGGCACTACATTTTATTTCTGAACATGAGCCACATTCTGTCTGGTTTGGTGCACATGTTTCCCCAACATCAAAGCATATTCCCAGATGAACAAACTGTAATTTTCTGCCTGACTGAGGCTTTCCCTGACAGCCAGAAAGGCGAAACAGGGGTCAGCCACTCCAGAGAAAATCTTCTTACACAACAGAAATGAAGAGTTCTGTACTGATTCTTTGACCAGTGTATTTTTGAGCAACTTAAATGTTTAACTAGTTATTGTGACAGTCATAGACGCCGTTAGGTCTATTTTAGGGGAGCTGAAGCCCCCCTAAAATGTTCCCAAACCCCCCCTATAATTTTGGCAATGATCATAATAGGTGCTGGCATTAGGACCTAGAGGGCAGCTATATGTTCCTTGGCAGAGTTGCTCAACAGAGCAAAGCAACCAGAGGATCAGTTCATAGTTTGAAACTGTGAGCAAGAGTCAGTGAATTGCTTAACTTTACTTATGTTTCCTTAAGCTAGGCATGTCTGGCCTTTGGTTTTAAAAATGTTTATTTATATTTATTTATGGCCCTGGAATAAAAAAAATAAATTGGTCTGGACCAGGCCACTGCACGCAATTACACACATATGTCTAAAACACTGCTATATTGCTGATCGCGGGTCAGCTGGTAAGGAGTTGCTCTCTGACACCAGAGTTCTGGGTTCACATTTGAGCCATGACATATAGATACATGCAATCACTATCTGCACACCAACACAGACCCAAGGGCAGACAAAATGTTTTTTTCATTTGTTCATATCAGTGCCTGCATAATGCTGTTGTTATAATCGGTTCTTAAACTACTAGTGAATAAACTAATGATTGTTATTGTTCTCTTCTGTCTTCAGTTGCATAGAGAAATATCAGTGGTAGGAGAAATAAATAACTTTGGAAAGACACCAAGCAAGAAGAAAGAGGATTTATGAAACTATATATCCTTAGATATTATGCATAATGTTTAATATAATTAAATGTGTTGATGGATAAATTTGCTCACATGTTTTTTAATGAACACAACCCCAACATGTAGGCTGTTAAAAAACTTAAACTCATTTTGTTTGTATGAATTGGTGGTTGTTTAGTGCTGAGGGCTTTTTGGCAATGTCTCTGTAAATGGAGTTAAAATTGAATGGTCAAAACTAAAGAAACTAAAGAAAGTACAAGCAACTCCATCCAAAATGAACACATTGGTCACTTGTCTCTATGACCCATAGTACAGTACATTTCCTGAAAAACCTTTGTCATGGTTATACTAGTTAAAAGGTGGTAGAATTTAAGGAATTGTCACAGTTGGTTAGATTTTTAAAAAAAAATTACTTGGTTAGGTTTAGTGTAAGACCATGGTAATTATTACGAAGCTAGAGGTTGCCTAACAATAAAATGCAGCTATGGGTTGAAATAGGCTGCAGATGACCACAAAGTCTGGGTGTTTCACTTCAGCCAGCATGCAAAAAGCTGTTCACCTCAAGCTTTGGGCCTCTGACTACAGTGTTATGAAGCACTATATAGCTTGATTATATAGCTGATTGTCAATATTTAACATTAAATCACAAAATGCATAAAATGACAACTGATTTTAGAGATTAGGTGAAAATCTTTACAGTGTGTGTTGACAAGTGAAAATAAAACAGAATCTAAAAATGTCACTGTTTATTTAAGGCTCATTTTAAGTTAGCTGGATCACACTGTGAACCCACTTTACGTACAGATCTATACATGAGCATATGTTGAATAAGTTCGAATCAAGCATTTCTTGCATTTTCAAAAAACATCTTTTATTCACAGTGAGAATATTCATGCATAAGCGAGTCAATTTAAACAGCTCTCAGAGAAAATTTCTACTGCATGGGAAAACAAATCAGACTTTATGAGACATTAATACCATTAAAATGCTTCTGCAAAATTAACACACTCAAAATATTCCAATAGATGAGCTGGTTGCCTTGTTAGATGTTGTGACTTTGCATCTCTCTCTCTCCCTCTCTCCTCTGTGCATGAATGAGCAGATGAATAAGCTCCATGCCTAATTTACAGATGATTTCTCCCATTAATCTGAAGTCTGCAGATGTTGTTAATTTATTTTACTCCTCTAACCTCCTGTTGTCGCAGCTGTTGGGGGCTGGGAAGGGGAGCTTTGTGTGTTTGTGCGTGTATACAGTGCATATGCAAAGTCTATGTGAGCATATGTACTATAGGTGGTTGCTTGTGCACGTGTGTTATTGTGTTTGCACTCGTGCATAAGTGTGTTTGTGTAATTGGATTCTGTGCCAATGTGTGTTAGGGCAAAGGAACAGGTGGAGCACGAAGTGAAACATGCACAGCAAGCAAAGCCAGTTACATCTCTTTGAACTGCAGCCACCATAGGACGTGACCAGACTTCCTCTCTGCTTCTACACAGACAACTATGTGAGAATGTGTGTGTGTGCGTGCGCGTGTGTATCAGGATGTGTCACATGTATGATGGACTGAACTGAAGTTTCACTGTAACTCCAAGGACTTGGGACCTCGCTCGCATTTCAGCCTTTTGACTTGGAATTACTCAACACACCAAAAGATGATGCTATTGAAATGTTATGCTTTCATTTGTTCCTTGTGTAATGTATAGAGACATTAGCATTTCTCTTTAGGTGAACGCTGCCTGTGCTTTGTGATTTATGATCCAAGAAATACTTTTGCTTTATGGTTTGATCAGCCAGGCTACATGACACAACATAAAACGTACATTATATCCTAATTTAGACTATATTATTGTGTAATTTAAGTATACTGTGTGTAGTATTTGTTGATGAAGTAATATGGCTGAAGCAATTGGCCTATTAAGTATTAATTTATTTTATTACCTCACAGGAAAAGTTTCATGGCAGTAACAGTAATAGCTTAGGCATAAAAGAGAAAGACAAAATTCATTATTAGTCTTTTACAACAAACAGAACCTGCTGCATTAAAAAAAAAAAACAACTCACATGCTCACATACACAAATCTCACACTTGCGCCGCCATTGATCCATTTCTAAGCCTTTCCAACCTCTAAACTGAAAGGTTAAGTGCTAATCATATTGATGACCCATTGGCTCTATTGATCCTGCTCAGGAGTTAACTGGGTATTACTCATTAAAGTTTACACTAATTAGCTGAATTAGAAGCTTTAGCGGTAGCGGAGACAGTGCCCGTTATTACAGACTCACTAATTGCCTCTGGTGAAGCCTCCTCATTACCTCCACAAACATTCACAGAAAAGCTGGCGAGGTATGAACGAGCTCTGATGAGAGAAGGCCACCGATGGGTCAAGTCTCTTTCTATCATCACAATCAGCGCTGTCTGTTTGTAATCAAACCGCACAGCGTGGGCTTAGCCAAAGTATGTCAGGACATCCTCTAAATGTGCACTAATTAGAAACAATGACTGACACAAGGAGAACAGCTTGGGGCATCATCTCACAGCGTGTGAAGAATTTATTGATGGCTGTGCTGCTTTTACTGTAGCTTTCCATCTACATATATATGCTATTTTCAACAGATGCTCCATATCTCAAAACTCTCTCGTTCTTTCTGATGACTGACTGGAATCTGAACACTTACTTATGCCTACATAAATGGGACAGTTATTTTTATAGATGAATTTAAACCAGCTACACTACAGTTCATACATATATATATACTGATTACAACTCACTGCAGCCAGAAGATAATTTTTTATTCAAGCTTAGCAAACAACAGAGCAATGACGCAAAAGTTAAAAATAGCACCGATCTTTAACTTCGAATGAAAGCCAGTGCTTCTGCTGCTGTCACACAGTACTTTGTACGGTGCATCTCTAGTGTTTCACACCAATTGCACAGCCTGCTGTGGGGCTGACGCCTGAGGAAAATAAGCGAAAACATGACGGAACCTGCATGTGCCAAAACTGCTCAACCACAGTTTCCATGCTCTCGCAGCCCTCAGTGATACTGTGCTGGTGGGTGGGTGTTACCTGGCAGTGAGCTGGATGGTGGCAATGGCTAGTGTATCATCTGAGCCCAGCGGAGCCAGCGAGGCCATATGCCCAGACTGAGGGTGGCAGACCCACAGAGCTCTGGTCCTGTGGTCAACTGCTAGGGCCAAACTACCGGACCATATGGAGGTGAATAATGTGTGTCTTTTGAAAGAAACTCTGAAATCCCATTGCATGACTCGATGGCATGCTAACAAGAATTGACGACTTGTTGATAGATCTTCCTGCACATTTCCGGGGTATAAGACATGTGTAGAATATTTAAACAGTGTCTTATGGCAAGAATATGATGCACATAAAGTATAAAATTTTATAGTCCAATATCCAATATAATGTCAGTTGCTGCATGACCTGTTTGATGAAAAGAGACTCATCTCCTTAATAGCATCTCTCTGAACAGCTGCTCTGGAGAGGAATTAAAATATATAGTAATGAGACATATTCTTGCTCATGTATAGCTAGATGAGAGAGTGGTGTTGAAGTTACTTGAGGTGACAGGGAGGCTCAATCAATCACTCAATCAATCAATCAATCAATCAATCAATCAATCAATCAATCAA
>JAUBNQ010000006.1:18069108-18082634 GCA_032353495.1 Ctenopoma kingsleyae | reverse complement strand
TTGAATACAAACAAAACGCATAGTGAACATTAATCACCTTTGCTTTGTTATAGGTTTATAAAGCAGTCTACAGTTAAGTCATTTAGCTTCAATAACTGTATCTACAACTTGGATGGTTAAAATTCTTTATGCCACCACATCAACTATGATCACATGCTTTGAAATGTTATGTATTTAATCAGCCACATTCCTTTGGTTAACATTGATCGCAGTCCTTCCTGATTCCTGTTATGCCTGCCCTTAGAACTGAGTCACTTTGATGTGCACTTATTGTGGTACATACTTACATACACGACCACACACATACATCCAGTGTGTATATGCCAGACAGGTGGGAATTTGACAGCCATGAATTAGTGGGTAATGAGGCCCTTCTCGGTAAAGTAGGAGGCGCCATCGACTGAAAGAAACAAAAGGCCAAGCTGTGAGGGCTGCCACAAACTTGTTAAAAGGTCAAACTCAACATTAAGGTTTTCTTCAGCTCCAATTCTTTACAGGTTATGAAAGAAATACATATTTATGGAGGTGGGCTGTGCCAGTGTTTGTGTGACTGATGTTATGTCACTGATGCACTGATTTTATATTCTCTTTCGTTGGTGCTCTTTTGAAAATAAGGCTCCAAGCGTCACTTCTAGTCTCACAAATAACGCGTCTTTGACGTATGATGACATCATTGTCAGAGTTTGTATCATTTTATATGATGTCCCTGGGAAGATGCAATATTTGGCCCTGTGTCTGAGTGTCAAAATACAATAGGACAGCACTGTCATCTTCTTTTATTATTCGGTTTAGGTAACAAGAGCACATTGACGCTGACATTTCCTCATAGCTGCTGTCAGTTTTAGCTACTTTCATAACTAACAAAACACCTTCTGATTCCCTGGGTGACATTCAAAAGTGCCCTCAAGTCCTCCACTATCACAATAGACTGAAGTAAATGGGACTTTCTTTTGGAAAACAGATGGACACAGTCAGGATTTTGGTTTGAACACGCTTTCTTAAAACTTGTTTGTTGGTTCTGCAGGAAATGGCCTAATACAGAATTTTTAATTTCTCACAGCATAGAGGCATTTTCAAACTGGTGCTAAATAAATCAACCAGGTCATGAGATATTAGATTATCACAGATGGGCTCATCAGTACCGGTGTATATTCTCAGCCGATTATTAACAAAATATCGGTGCAGATATGTCAAATATGCGATTTCAAACAATTCTGCTTAATCCATCAGGTAGTACACTGAACACTGCCTTGCATTGTTTACCTGCCAAAAAAGACCTTTACTTTTTACCTTTAAAAGAGCTTTATCATCATAAATAGGCAGCAAGCTAAGCATACTGCCAAAAGAGGTTGAAGACAGTGACTGATTGTGATTCACAATTTTAATTAATCACTGTAATTATTGTAGTAAACATCCACATTAAGTTAGTTCACAACAGTAAAAATAAAACGAAATTACAAATTACATTTTATTCTACTTAACTCTTTTCCCAATTAAATTATAGTGACAGTGTAATTACTGGCTGGATTATGCTCAGTGGGCTTTTTTGCTGCGTTTATTAATGACTGCAGGGTCACCAGGAGGTGGTTGGGGTGGATGGCGGGCACGTACAGCACGTGACTGTCACATCAGAGACAAGGGTTTGCATTCACAGTGGTTAGGTTTAGGCAACAAAAGAACTTTGGACAGGATTAAATGTAAATAAACATACTGTGTCTGAAGTAATCATCTGCTTTCTCCATTAAACCAGATGATATTTAGTGATGTGAGTGCTTAAATATAATCATTAAATGTTTAATAACGCTGAAGTCGCTCCAAGTGGATATTGTGCAGAAGAATTATGTCGGCTGTTAACCTTTTACTAATACTTTCAGTACCAGTATCTACATATCTAAAATTAGTTGAGAGAAAATGTAATTTAACCGGCTACAGTTAAAATGTCTGTAGCTGGTTACATTAATGTGATTGATTAGATTAAGGCTGCAACTAACAATCACTACAGTACTGTGCAAAAGTTTTAGGCCACCATTAGATTAGGGTTTTAGCAATGTTATGATGGACTTATAAATTCATTTCTCCGTTTTTACATTTGAACAACTAGAAGCACAAAAACTGGTTTCTTGGCACCTATCCATCCACAAGGGCCATTTGTGACCAAGCGTCTTCGGACTACGGAAGGATCAACTTGGCATCAGATTAAGCTGCCTGGTGCTGAGTCAGGTCCTTGCTGGACTTCCAGGCTCTGAAATTAAAAAAAAACTCTGAGAAACTTCTTGTCACATTTTGACAGGACTTCCACACTTATTTTTGTCCTTCACCTTTCCATATTCCCCTACAGAGGCTACACTAAATATTTGTCACTTCAGCCTACAGAAGCTGTTTTTTTAATACTCTGTACATATTTTCTATATTTTCTAGTTGTAAAGAAAAAAAGAAATAAACATATATATGTCATAATAGCACTGCTAAAGCAACAAACCTAATGGTGGCCTAAGATTTTTGCACAGTACTGTGTATTTGTAAAAGGGATATACGTAACTGCTGCTATAATTAATTTGGAGAAGATTTTACATGGAAAACTTGTTACACCTGTAAAGAAGATGCAGTACTCTCTAAAAACAGAACTAAATCATAATTGTGGATTTACTTTTACCACCAGTACTACAAAGACTTAATCCTCCAGAAGAAATGAAAAAATAAAATAGAATAGATGACTGATGACACATTGGTTTGGTCTTTGCACAGTGAATGGTGTCACTTGTGAGGTAGATTATTCTTATTAGGACTCACTGAAAAGAGATCTGCAGGCGGGCGGCTTGTATAATACTCCCCTTTCAAATCCTTATCAGACACAGACTCAAACAGGTGGGGAGAGGATGTGCGTGCAGAGAAATCATAAGTTCCCCAAGCCCTCAAGATCTTTCACTGGGTTTCCAAACCCTGATTCTTTGTGCCATGATGGATTCAGCATATTAATAATAGACAAGGACACTATTATTCTGGGATATCCAATTTAAAATGATGAAAAAGTAATATACTGGAGTTTGAGTAAAATGAGAAATTGGAGAAAAAAAGATATGAAGGAGTTTCTTAGACTGGGGAGATGTGCAGAATCTCATATTAGTCCAGTGAAAATTACCCTTGTGCAATTTACTAAGTGCTTACAGTATTGAAAGTCTTGGCTGGACTCCTGGGACTAGATGCATAAAACTTAATAGATTCATGACCTGGTACAGTATGCACAGAAGCACAAATATCCAATCTGTGGAAGATTTATGAACCTCTTTGTACATATTGTTTATTGTCATACATCTCAGTCATTGTGAATTCATTGTGCACTCATAGATCCGCTGTAGTTAGTGTCTTTACCATTTATTTTATTTGACACAGCAATAATTGCTTGGACTTAGCTGAACTAACTGAACTTACAGTCGACTGAAGAGAAGTGGAAATGCTGCAGGAACAGGTTTGAAATCTTCCCATGAACATTTTAAAATGTATAAATATATTGTCTTTTTAATGTGGAAACACTGACAGATTTACTGGTTGCAAAATAAAATACGGTTTTTAAGAATAGGGGCATAAACATATGAAAAGACATTTGTGAATGCCCCTGTACCCCTAACTCACTGGTGTCCTCACCCTGTCTAGTTGAAGCTCTTCTTAATGTCCTTTCCAGTGCACACACACTTACAGGTGTTTTCATTTAGTCTGTCTGACCTCTTGAAAGTGGGCAGACCCCCAGAGAATGATAAATGTGTAATCTGACCCACTCTAACAGGTACCATGAAGATACATGTAACAGGAGAGTAACAGAGATGTCCTCAAAATGCACCTTGCACATGCCCACAAGTTCAGAGAAGAGGTTGAAACGGCCACAAGAATTCTAATTAGCTGTTTGTATTAACCATGACTGTGCAGGGACAGGTTGTGTGAGGTTAGACTGAAAGAGGCCCTTCTCACGGAAGACATCCTAATGTGTCACAGTAGGAAAAACTCAGCTTCATAATAAAATTAATGATGGTGCATTTCGAACCTGCTCAGGATTCAGGGTCCTGGTATCCTGGATGTTGGCTCAGTGGGACACAAAGGTGTCTTACTCAGATACTTCAATACAATGGAGACACTGTTTTTTTTTTGGTAACATAACACACCTGTGCTTTGTACCATTACAAATAAATTTGTGCTTTGAGAAAGCGATGTTTGCTCCAGCTGAACTTTGACACATGAGATACGCAGGCTTTTGAATGTACAGTTAAGTCACGTTGGGAGAAGAGAGTGGAACGCTGACTCAGGAAATATTGACTTTTTCTTTTCACTGCACAGCTAATTAAATAAGGAGGGATGCCTACTGCAGTGACTGCAAGGGCAATGATAGATGTGTGTCTTAAGATGCATATTTTACAAATGCTGGAATACTTTTGTTAGCACACATGGCAACTCCAGCACTGAATGCTTCCATCCATCAACAATATGTCCTGTATTCCTGCACACTAGTAATACAAGATGGAGAGAGAACCTTTATGCCTACTCTCTAGACGTACCTAGATATAAAATGATATCCATATCCACGTCAAGTCAGCAAATTCCATCTGTCTATGAATAGTAAAAAAAATGAATTAAACCATGATTTATATAAATTTCTGTTTGGAAAACAGTAAATGCATACGTGTCTGTATATGTATTATTTACTTATAGACTCTGCTGAAGAACCTTGGAGATGATGTCAGCGCACAGTAACTTATATCCCATAAAAGTAATGAACAAATGTAGTTTTATATTTTACTGACACATAAATATCTTTCTTTGCTTTCTTTCTTTACATGAAGAAAGGTAAGATGGTGTCTGAGAAATTAGCCAACAAGTTGGTGTATTCTAACACATGTATTCAATCCTGTCCCACACTGGGTGGAGTAATTGAGCCTATTCATCACAGCGCCTGGATGAATTTACCCTTTAAGGAGACCAGCCCCTTTATACAAAATTAAGTGAATCAAATTTACCAAACTCCTCCTTTTTACTCCTTTCCTGCTCCTGCTCTCCCTTTATGTCGTGTACAGTCTTTTACTTTATCTGTCTCTTCTCTCTCCATTTTTTTCTATACTCCTTTAAAAGCCCTGGGGGTAGTGAAAGAGCATAAAGTATGTAAAAAAAAGGAAGGAGCACTCACTGCCAGAGAGTGATGAGAAATCCACTCCAAGCTAATGGAATACAAAGACAACGTCTCCCTAATTTTCAATCCAATTATCTTGTGATTAATGCTTAAAGTGAGGTTGTTCTTCAATGTGGTCGTCACTCACTTCACCTGATTAAATAGCCAGTCTCTTGCCAAAACAATCAGATGCAGATTTGGAGTTGCTGCGATTGTTACTCAAGAGGGGAACTGTGGAGGAGAGAATCAGGCAGATTATAATTACATTGTTATGCAGATTACAGATATTGTCTGAGGTGGATGGTCTGAGTACGTAGGTGCTTGTTGAACCAGCACCTTCACTTCACTTACGCACTTCATTTTTCCTTTTCATGTGACTTGTCAGGAAGCATGAAGACGATTTGTGGAAAGTGTTATGTTTTACTTCTGGATCACACATTTTTGCGACTTGCTGCTCGGGCAAAACTCATATTGGTACAATGATATACAAAAACAGCATTAAAAAGTTTTCCCTCTATGGTAATTTTGGGAAACAATTAAGGACTACAAGGGTCCCAGTTTAGTGCTTTGATTTCTGTATTAATGAAATATGATGTGTTGATGGTCTGTTACAGATGTGTGTATGTGTGAGTTTTAGGTATAGGAAGATAAACAGATATGGATGGATACGATTTTTGAAAAAATTCCAGATTCGTCATTCATTTTTACATGTTTTCTTCAATCAAATCAATTTCTTTATTTCATTCAGCTTTATTAATTTATCTACTGCCAGAGCGGTGATCAGACAGAGAAATTTGTACAGAAGTTCTGTAATCTTCTGAAAGGTCTAAATTTGATTTCACTAGCAAATAATCATGTGCTTATTGATTTGCATAGATTCATTTCTTTGCACTGTGTCAAGTTTATGTACTGTATATTGAAAGATATTGTAACAGCACTTTTTGTGTTTTGCTCTAACCTTGAAGCTATTTACTAGTAAAACACACTTTTAATCAGTTCAGAACTGATGAAGCCATGTGGATGAGAACTGAGCACCTTTGAGATAACTCTGACCTGGATCATGAGGAATCTTTACAGATATATTTGTGGGGACAGTTACAGCATCTATTAAAATGCATTGAAGGTTTATGTATTAACTCTGTTTTTATTGGCTGTGGATCAGTTGCTTAAGTAGGTTGAACCCTGAGCGCCTTACAGGGAATGAATAGAGTAAGAAAGAATCCCCCACTCACCCCTGAGATCTCGGATGTTGTTCCTCGTATCTGCTGGAGCCACTCTCCTGTTACTGTTACCATGGGGACCGCTGTTGTCTTCACCTTCCACATTTTTTCTAGCTCTTCTTTTAGTCCTTGGCATTTCTCAGACTTGTTTGTCCACTACCACTATGTCTGGACAGTTAGTCCCACAGGATCTTAGTGTGGTCATTCTCAGTTTTGTTAATCTGGGTGACATCTAAAACAGCGCTACTGTCTGTGCACATGGAATAAGTATATAACATGGTCTCCCCCTGACCCTGACCCCCTTCACATAGCAAGGATGCCTCCATGGTAAAACTATGTGTGACTGAACTATAACTACAGCAAGTGATGCAGCAGAATGTGTTTCACGGTTCTAGCACTTTTCAGACTGAAGGAATTTGACACGGCAGCCGTCTCATGTTGCAGCCGTCCCCACCTTAACCCATATGGTACTGTGTTTTTGTGTGTATTCCATAATGCCTGTGTGTAAGTGTATTTCTTTTTGCTCCTCTGTTTGTTAGCAGTGTATGACTTTGAGCTGTCTGGATTTTCTCCACACACTAATCTCCAAGCTGTTTTTCAATGCTGTGTTGCCTCAAGCAACAAAATGTCATATTGACATTGTGCCATTTCCTATTCTTTGATCTCTTGGATGCTGTATTGTCCAAGTGAGGTTGGTAAAGGTGAGTTTAGCTCAGTTTTCTTTTCAGTTTTCTGTATCTAATCCAAATGGACAGGTTGGAAAGAAACAGTGGAGTTGATCAATGTGAAATTATAGATGTGAGGCTTTGTTTTAATTCAGGCCTCTGAGATCAGCTCATACAGTAATTATCTGTAGTCACTATGGATGAGGTTATCATTCATCACAATCAATAAACCCAATTCTATACAACTCAGGGTGTTGACACAGGTTCATACAGATTTGAGTTTGTCATAGCTGAAAGACAGACACTGTGCCATAACAGTAGAGTTTGCTAATGGGCAGTGAACAGTTTGCTCTGTAGGTGTTCTGTCATTTAGATCAGATGCCCCAGATTTATACATTAGTACAAAGATTTTGTACTAAATA
This sequence comes from Ctenopoma kingsleyae, assembly GCA_032353495.1. Lineage (NCBI taxonomy): Eukaryota > Metazoa > Chordata > Actinopteri > Anabantiformes > Anabantidae > Ctenopoma > Ctenopoma kingsleyae. The sequence goes on along the minus strand of JAUBNQ010000006.1, from coordinate 18,075,175 downwards.
ACAGCACCATCCTTAAAAAACAGTGTCTTGATTACTTAGGATGAGTTCCTGCTTTGCCACATGGGGCCTTTAATTTGCATAGTTTTATAATCAGAATAACAGAACATTGATGTTTTTTTTTTTTTAACCTAACCTGATAATCATCTTGTGAAACCTTAAATGTAAGCTGGCAATGACTGGTCAAGAAGATCCAGATACAATTTAACAAGGACCTTTTTTAGGTAATACAAACCATGTAGTGAAAGAGATGAAAATATTGTGAACACACTTAAATGCAATCAAGACAGTGAAGGTATAGTAAATACATTGGGGTTCTAGTGACGTGGCATTGCATAGAGGGACCGATTAATTCTTGAGCAAGGTGTAGCAAAGAATATCAGCCTTTTTGGGTTTTGTTTTTTTTTTTTGGCCTGAGGGCAGGTTTTAGCTAATTTGATTGCTTGTTATTGCTATTCTGTTTTTCTACTGCTCAGTTGGCACCGTCAGCATTGAATTTGTATTTTATGTTCAGCTTAATTTATACAAAAAAAACCAAAACAATAAAACATTCACTATACTAATTTTGATTCGAAACATTATGTTGGCAAGTGCAGAAATAAAGTGCACAAGCCAAGAATTAAATTATGAACACATTGCATGTCCTACATTAAAATACTTTTTCGAAGGTAACAATCTCAGCCATTTTCTCTTCATTCTCTTTTTGACTTTTTCTATTACTTAAATGAATTCTGTAAAACCATTATTGAACTGCATGGAACATTTCTGTGATTAGGCTATAGAAAGCACCTTTTAGCAATTGCACCACTATTTGTTAGACTAATTTACTAGACTTTAATTACTCTGAATAGCCAACTCCATCCAGCAAGAACCATCTATTCTCATTTTTCTGTTATCCTTTTTGAATATCTGGTATGTTTCACTGAATTGCCTGTTATCAATTTTTACATGTCTGTATTGTTCTTTGAATAATAAATATTCATCCACTTGGTTAGGGACCAAAATTTAAATCTATGACGGGACCGTCACTGAATATGAAACTAAGGAGCCCCAGTAGAAAAAACTTCAACTGGTACACAAAGACAGATCTTTACTGTCCAGCGCCAAGGCATGCTGGCTGTTACATGAAGGTACCTCGTGGCTGCATTGCAGATATAAAATTCATATTCTGTGGCCGAAGCTTCATCTTCCTCGTTCTCCCTGCAACAGGGCCTGCACAGAATGTAATCACAGGGGTAACAGGGGATCAGTCTTCTGCTATACCTGCCAGTCTGTATCTCTCCATAGCTAAACTCAAATAAAGAAATATATCAGATGTTTGACATTAAAAAGGCGCCCATAAAAGTAGGGAAATGTCAGATAATTTAAGATCTGAATTTTATTTTACTGTGAGGGAGGAATTCTGCCATTGTTGCAGTGGAGGTGTCACACATCTGCTCACACATTGCGTAAGAAGAAAGTGCTAGTGAGCAGTGTTATGTTCATTTTTTTGCCTATCATTGCTGTAAAGTATAAACTTCATCTTGTAACATCTGGCTGGAAGTGTCATGTCAATTATTTTTCTAGACGCATAAAGCACAAAGCAGGAGTGTTACTGTCAGGAGAAGTAAATGCTTTCCACGTTTGTCATTCTGCTAAAATATCACCATCACTCTAGGTCGTTTCCGTCCTAGAGAGCACTTAGCATTTGCTCAAACAAGCACTTTTGGCTGTTGAGCATGCAGACTAAAATTAGCCTAAGCCAGTTCTTTAATGGGAGGAAGGAGAATATAAACATGTGAAACTAGGCTCTGTTCCTTCCAATGTGTCTATTTGTGTATGCTTCCTGTATGTATATTTCCAAGGATGTACAACAGGGCGAGAGTAAAGATAAATAATTAGTTGGTGACTGATTGAGTAGGTGGCAGAGCGATCAATCGTGCAATTGCATGAGTAATTCAACATGTGTGAGATGGGGAACTGATCAGCTGAGTGACTGACGGTGAGACAGCTGACTGATTGCCTGAGTGACTGAAGTCCAGGTAAAGCTTTGCTGGTTCTTAGCATACTAATCATGACATTGCATAAGCAGAGAAGGAGGGTGACGGGGAGAATGGGAAAGTGCAAGAGAGAGAAAATAAAGAGAGTGCAAAATAGAAACAGAGATGGAATAGCAGCAGGTGAGCACAGGGAGCTGTGTGGGGCTTCACTGGAGTGCACTTCCAGGTTGCTCCAGATAAGACTCGAACAGGAAATTGCAATATGGAGGCACAGTGTATCCAGTAGAATACTAAGGGACTCTCTCTCCTTCCATAAGTCTTCAGTGTAGGCCAGTATGCCATTGCATATGTTTTATGATTATCACCATTGCACTAAACTTTGTAATTGCCATATGGAACCATGTAATTGCTATAATTATACCGTCTTGCTCTTAATCTATCTAATACCCTGCACATAACCAGCAGGATGCACTTCAGTGGGAAGAGTGGAACACCGTGATATAATTTAAGAAGTATTTAGAGTTATTTAGAGCAGATTTTTTACTTTACATTTAAGATTGCTTTCTGAAACCAGAAAGATAGAAAGAAGGTGTTATTTTTTTATACTGTTTAGGTAAAATCGTGATTTCTTTAAGCTCTTCTCTTTATTCCAGTACATCTGTAAAGCAACCAGCAGGGGGAAGTGCTGATCTCTGCTAAATGTGACAGAAAAACACACACACACACACACACGCACACACATGCACAGACACACACACATAACTCATTTGAGTGTCACTCTTGAAAATGATGTTGAATATTTTTTTGGCCAGTTTCGATCTGATTCCAGAGAATTAATGTGAAGGGACCAGCATGAACCTGCCAAAGTGCTGACTGACCATCTTCAAAAATTCGCAACATGTAAATATTCCATGTAACAGTGATGATTGTACAAGTTAGTATGTGCAAGGAACAAAGTAAATAAGCAACCAAAGGTAAACACAGGTATTTCAAACTCACGCCACCATTTAATTCCTATAGATTTAAGAATAGTTAAGACAAAATTAAGTATTGTGACAAAACCCCTTATGCTCAAAGAACAAAGTCAGGGCCAGTGTTGGCTTATGTTATTTTTTAACCATGGGTGGGGGCTACAAGTCTCTTTAAAGTTTTTAAATGCAACATATATGGTGAATGTACATCCATTACAGTTTTTTATAAACATCATAAAAAAGTTGTCTTGACATGTTTTTTTTAATTAAATATTACACTTTAGCCTACAGTGCAATCTCGCTGTTGGCTGCTCCTTTTTGGAATAAAAACAAATAAATGTCTCTACTCGTTAAACAAAATAGTACAATAATTCATAACCTGACAAATACAAACACTTGTTCCCCTGTGTGAAATCTCGATTGGCCACTCACTTATGAATTCACTATTTTATCTTCTCCACCTTTTTACTCCCATTGTCTATGCTTGCATTTAATGGGGCTGTTATCAGAAGGAAGCTAGTGTTGAATTAGTGTGTTTTCCATGACTGGGATGGTGCCCCTTGGGAATGAGACTTCAAAACTGGTAATGGCAGTTAATGTCATACTGTTTATCTTAATAACTAGTAATATTAAAGCACTTAAAAACTAATTCACTGATTTAAAATATTTAATATTAATTTGTTAAGCTAGCTGAATTGTGCATGGTGTTGGAATTGTTGGAAACTAAGTTGTAAGGAGGGAGCTGGGATTGACGTCACATGTGCAAAGTGCGGGACAGTCAGTTTGACTCACTTTGGTTAAAGTTAGGGAAAAAATAGGGAGATATCCCCAGATCATTGAAATTGTACTGAGATAAAATATAGTGGATCTCTGCGATAACCTCTGTCCTGACAAACAAGGTCAAGGCCTGGACACAACGTGACCAGTAAGACCAGCAGAAATGCAGTATGGAGCCATGGAACCGCCATAATGATGAATGGAGCTGCATACACAAACGTTTTGTTTAAATGAGAACGTAGTCCATGTTGAACAAAGCCAGTGAAAGAAGAAAAGGGGATGAATGAGTACAAAATGAGGCTGACAGTTCGAGAAGGAGAGGATGATTAATGGTAAAATGAGTTTAAAGATGTGAAGAAGAGTAGCTAAGAAAGAAAATAAGTGGTGGAAGGAAGGATCAAGAAGGATGAGCAATATGAGGAAACTGGTGGACAAGGTGTGCTGAATAAAGAGCAGGTCACACATAGAGTCAGATGACAGGAAAAAGACAAGATAAAGTTGTATATACAGCAGATGGGAGAAAGAGGTGGGTAAATGTGGGTGGAAAGGAGAAGTGGAGGAATAGTGCAGTTGGGTGGGCAGAAGAAGAGTGGGAGAAGGGGATAACAGCTAACCTGCAGAGTTGGAAGAGAAGATGGACACGATGTGGAGGAGTTGTATCTCTGCAGGAGAGATTGTTGATGTCATGCTGAACTGAGGACGTCCTCACCATTAATACTCCCACCACCCTCTGGACACACCCACTGTGTGTGTATGTCTGTGTGTGTGTGTGTATGTGTGTAGACAGGTGAACTAGTGTCAAAGTGTCAAAGCCAGTTTATTTTGCTGGTAGAACTTTAAAGCATTTAGTAAAACAAACCAAGATAATGAGCCAATATGATGTTGTGATTTTACGGGCAGCATGATAGCTCAATGGGTAGGGTAGTTGTCTTCATACCCAAGGGTGAGTGGTTCAATTCCCAGTTTTTCACAGCAGCCTACTTATTACACAATGTAACTGTAACTAGTTTATTTCATAACATGTACAATTAAGAAGAATACACCACTGTCTTGTATATGCAGTACAGTAACTGTTAATGCATGCTAATCCTCCAGAAAGGCAGCAATGTTGTCAGAAATGGGGTTTTTTTTTTCATTTCCTGACTCAGACTAGCTACTATTTCATGTTTGTGTTTGTTGTGCCAAATGATGTGTCAGTGCATGATATAACAGGTCTGTTGTACTAAAGGATCAGGTGACAATACTGTGATAAATCATACCCTTTTTTAGACATTTCCATCCTCAATTTGCAAATGGTTTCTTCAGATAAATAATGTCTGCCCTTAATATATTTATTAAATTATTAAATGGACACAACTATGTGGCAATAAAATATTACATCCATATGAGACTGCTGACTGTCTCATTCCAAGACCACGGTGCAACAGCTCATACTTTTCCATGGAAGGTTTTCCCAAATACTTTGTGATTCTGTCTGCTGGAATCTGCTCTCAGTTCACCACAAGAGCATTAGCGAGGTTGAGCTTTGGTGTTGGGTGAGTCCTGTCTTACAGTTTATCCCAAAGGTGTTCCCTCAGGATTTGACTGAGGTCAATGTTCTGGGAAGCCCAGACAAGGTCCACACCAAACTGGGAAAACATTTTTTCTTACCCTTGGTTTATGCTTTGTATGATGGCACAGTGCAGCAGAACACCGAACATTCTCCTGGCATCCATCAAACCACACATGTAGGCTGTGTTGGACTGAGAAATAGTGAAGCAAATAGTCAACCAACTCACAGTTACGCATAAAGGTATAAGTAAGAATAAACATATCTGAAACACATTTACCAGCATCAACATTTATAAGCACAATTGATTGATGAGAACAACATTATAGAAGCGCCAAGTGTGGAGGAAGAAAGGATCTGCTCTTAATCCAAACCATACAAGCTGTGAAGCGTGATGGGGCTTGCATGATGCATGATGACATAGCAGCAGAATGAATTCAGATGTGTACAGAAACTTTTGTCCACTGAGAAATGCAACAAAACTAATTGGGAGAAGCTTAATTGTGCAGCAAGACAATGATCCAACTCAACACAGGACTTTATCAGAGGGAAAAAGGACAGTTTTGGACTGATCAGGTCTTTCACCAAACATCTGGCATAGCTAGGATAAAGATGTGTCAACTTTTTTATTGTGGTGTATTTTTATGTATTTATCTTTTTTCCTGTGTTAATCTTTGTTATGTGGGATTTTTTCTATTTCTATACTGTTTTGTAAAGTTTTAATGGCTACTGCAACACTGAAATTTCCCCATGGGGATCAATAAAGTATCTATCTATCTATCTATCTATCTATC
>JAUBNQ010000006.1:18027380-18039658 GCA_032353495.1 Ctenopoma kingsleyae | reverse complement strand
ATATGTAAAACCTCTAAGCAAACGAACACATGCAAATTAACTGTATGTGCATTGTGCGCACACACACACACAAATAAGCATACTCTTACACAAAATGCACTCCTACGTAATTTAAGAAATTTAGGCTTGTGATGTGGTAATGCTTAGAAGCACTAAGCAAGATGGGTGTAAGACGAAAGCCAAAAAACTCAAACAATGAGAGTTAACACTGATTGGCATTTTCTTTGTCAATAACTCTGTAATCTTTCCTAATCAACATTATACACAATGAAAGCCAATACGGCAACAAAACATTTGAGACAACCTGTTATTACTGGAGACAAGCACGGCACATAATTATAACTGTCAAATCATTAAAATCAACTTTCCCCACATTTCTGTTTTTGTGAAAGACTTTGGGAAATAAAATCCTGTTTTGATTGCCTCAGAGCACAGGCTAGTGATTCATTTTCAACAAATTGCTGGCTTTCCTGAGTTGTCTTCACATCCAGTTATGAGTATTTTCCATTCTCTACTTGGTCACATTTTGGAAGGGAGGTAGTGGTTTTCACTATCTTGACATGAAGTTTACTATTTCACGTGTATGTGCATGTGCCTGCCAAAACACAATTTCACTTGATATACAGTAAATGTGTCTGTAAGTGGGGAAGCTTCAACCAATTCCAACTTGGAACAAGTGCACCAGCTGGCACTACTGGAGAGAACCAAGTCCCCTCTCTACCTCCAGCTGGTACTCCAAATACACCCGCCATGGCACAAACAAATAGCCTCACAGCTTGCATTTTCATCACTTCCCTCTTCCTGACACTCCCTTTAAAACATTTTCTACGTTCTCTAAAATCTTCAAAAGTCCCTGGGGTTTCACTTGCTTGCTAATTCTCCCTCTTCTCTTCTTTTTCTTCTGTTTCTGGGTGTATCTCATACTGAACAAAGGCAGTCTGAACCACAAAATGCAACTTTTAAATAATAATTGTATTTTTTTTTAAGCAAGAACGTTATCCAATGTCACCAATGTAAACTTCTTCTTCATCTTCTGAATTTAGCTATAGGTGATAGAGGATGACTACCACAACAGGAGCCCTTCATTCTGCAAGATGGAGCTGAGCAAGACTGGCATATCGAGCAGAAGCTTTTTAAATGAGAGTACCCCAGAGTGTTTTGATTTAGAATATGTGATGTACAACATGGATTAAGTCTAAGTGGCAAACTTTTGGGGTATTTTTTGGGGTACTTTATATATATAAAAGTCTTTCCTGCAGGTTGGCATTCAGAAATGTAGCTCATTTCTAAACTTTTTCCCACCGCACTTGCATTTAAGTCTATCCATCGCTTCGTGTACCTGGCTTGTACCACTACACTGTCTTCAGAGCGTCTGCGCCCCCTCCCCTCCCATCAAAATAATGGATACTATACCCCCCCACCCCTCCCCGGCTGCATGGATTCTCAGCAGAGCTGAGCAGAGCGGCTGAAAACTTGGCTCTCCCCAATGGGAGTCAGCTCTTCCGGCTCTCTACAAAGCATTGGCTCTTAGAGCCAGCTCGTTTGTGAACAACACATCACTAGTTAGCCGTGTTCACACTGCATGAATGCCATCTCTACCTAGTCTCTATTGGATAGTATACTAATGAAAAGTGACCGTTACTGAGGCAGGCTGCGGTTTGTTGGATGGTCGCTTCTGATCTTTTGTGACTTGCTGGATGAGTCTTTGCCATGCACTTGTTATCTCAGCTGGTGATGGTGCTGTTGATAGTGCATCACCAGCTGAGCTAACAACAGCTGACAAATGCTAAGTGCAGATAAATACATAGTATGTGTTGTTATTTATCAATCAACAAAACTCAAGTTCCACCAAGATGTAAGCTGTTGTGTTGCTAAAACGAAAGCCACAATGGTTATATTACAGTATAAGCACATCACCCACACTAATGAATAACTGTGACCCTCATTTTTGTCAGTGTATATAGATTGATAGATATTATTTAGGAGGCCCTGTAACCGTGTTGTCCTGAGGTCCTGCGGATTTCTGTACTGTATCACTGTATGTCTGTTTGTAATTAAATATTATGTGTCTCAAACACGACTCTCTTGCAAATGAGACTACGTGTCTCAATGGGACCACCTGTATAAATAAAGGGTAAATGAAAATTTAAAAAAATTAAATTACTTAACAGGCTTGTGCATCATTATTAATATCATCTCCCTTATATTCCTCACTTCTTCACTGTCCTTTGTCCCCATGTTCTTGTCATCCCTATGATCCCTCTGACATTTGCAGCCACAGAGTAAGAAAGAGTGGAATTCAAATAAGTGAAACACTTCCTCTGCTGACAGCCTGCTGGCCGTCCATCAGAACACAGGTGAGGTGTGAAATAAGAACAGCTCAACCTGAACTCTTCTTTCCTGTATGTACTGTATACATTATGTGTTGCTATCTGTGTGCTGCTGCATGTACAGTATGTGTGGATACATTACTCTGCATACCTTCTCATGTTTAAGGATATGGGTATGTATGAACCCATTGTGCTGTCATTCTACTGTACACCTTCAGAATGGCTCTTTTTCTGATTTTTGATCATATAATATAATGTAGACTGTACAACAGTGTAGAACAAACCAAACACATAATTTGAACAACTCAATCATCATGGAAGATGAGAATACACCTTGATTCAATAGGAAAGTAAAAAGAGCAAGTAATCACAAATTAGAGAGCAGTTTCCAAGCTAATGTTTGCTCATCTCAAAAATAGATATTTATTTCTTTATTGATTCCTGCTGGGATCTCTCCTTCCCACATTCCTTTTCTGCTTCATCTCCTCCTTCGTCATTACAGGAACCACAAAGGTCATGATTAAACTATGATGACTATGATGACTGAGACATGCCTCACTATGATACTATGACACTATGGCTTATAAATCAAATTATAAATAAGTTGTTTACATTCATGAGTGACCAAAGCCTACTGGATTTTTAGACATTTTAAGTGGCCATATCATGCTTAATTAAAGGTTTATATTTCTCTAGGGCTCCACTAACACAAAATTATATATTTTTCAAGTAAAAAAGTGCAAATACATGTTATAATGCCTCTTTATGCAACAGCTCTTCTGGCCTAGAGACTATTGCAGCTTACCACCAATGATGGCACAACCATTAAATTAAGGGGGAAATTACTTCTGTTAATAAATAAAATAATTTAAAAACTCAATATCTGTGAAGATTCTCAGTCATCCAGGTCATGGTTATCACAAAAAAGGATTTTTCAGTGGCAACTGGACTTGTTTTAGTTTCTTGAAGACGTTTCACCCTCCATTCCAGAGGTCATTCTCAAATCTGACTGACTGGTAGGAGTAGCAGCTTTATAAACCCTGTGGAATCCTCAAGTCATTAGTCCTGGTGGTCACCAGTGGGTTGTTGTTCCCCCTGGCTTTCATGTATGTCACAGGGACCACCTGAGCCAGGGTGTGAACTACTGTGAAAACGCCTGGGTACAGTTGAAAGAACTGCATTGTACGTGGGTGATAGATTGTGCCTGAGGCCACCTCCTCTGTTTAACCAGGGTCCTTCAATCTTGCAGTAAGCTGCTTCTCTCACACCTGAACCAGTCAACCTCACGGTCTAAGATTTTGACCTCTTGACCACTTTTTCTGTGTTAAGCCATGCATTTATGGAGCTGCTGTTTGGTTTCTCCTTTGTATACTTCTGAACATTCCTCACTGCATTGGACTGCATATACTACATTGCTCTGTGTCTGGGTATTTTTTTCCTAGGGGTGGACCAGTTTCTGTCTCAGTGTGTTGCCTAGTTAATAAAAAATACCATGAACACAACATCAACTTAATTTAATTTTAACAGAAGTATACTGTATGAATAGGGGAATCACAGTGCAGTATTCATTGGTTCAGTTTTCAGCTTTCAATGGCTGGCACAATGGGACTTAAAAATTATTGAATGGAAAAACAAAGACATTGGTGCCTTGCTCACTAAAAAGTCTTTCAGAAAAGTCCATTGAGCCTGACTTATTCAGTAGACTTTGCTTATTAAGGTGTTTGATTTACAGCAATTCAGTAGTTATTGTATTTTTCATTGATCAGTTGTGGAGTCACCTCCAATAAATCAATATGAAACCACAATTTTTACACCATCTTCTGCATCAAACTCACATTTTTAAGAAATGCTTACAATATACACCCACAGTCACAGCAAATTAGGTAAAAACAGCAGTGCTTACATAAACACTCAAACATGCCAGTGGTTGGCTCTGTCATTATGTTAGGCTACAAACAGAGTGGAGCAGCTAGGATGCTTGGATTTACTTACTGAGGCCTCTGTGGAAGGTTGCTCACCTGAAAGTCCCTGCATATCAATGAACACACACACACACATACACTGAGGAATACCTGTCAGATTGACTGGATGCCTGGGGACCTTATCATTCTGAGGGAGTAAAAAGAAGTACATTTACCCTGCTTCCACATTCCCTGCTACAAAAATGTTTAGTGGAAAGTCAAACTGTCTTTGGAAAAATTAAACATTCACTTATTTTATTTCTGCAACAGCATTATTCAAACAAGGCATGGAGTAGTGCCAAGCATCTGCACATTCATCTGGCAACAGGACAAGAATTTTCTTTTGAACTGGAAATCAGGTAACAGCAGTTTGTTGGATAATTGGATTTGAGGGCCAGCTGTTGCATTTTTAACACAAACCACTACATTAAATCTACAAGTCAAAATGTTAGTGAGAACGAAATTCTAGTCATTTTAATGTGAGGCTGATTTAATTAGTCTTAATAAAAAAATTAATAATACTCTTACTATAAAACACATTAAAATAATATATGTGCATTTGTACTGTGCATACCACAGATTCTTACCATAAGTATCCCATAAGTAAGTCTTTGCTTGTGACAAAAACAAGGGCAAGCAATTAAAGCTGAGTCTCAAATGGCTTGTCTTTGGAACGCTTTGCCAAAAGTATGTGCATTAATGTGAATTCATTTGTACACACAAGAACGAAATGGTGGTTTAAATCAGTTGTATAATGTTAATTATCTAGTGATTCAGTACAGTCAAGTCAAATAAAACAAGAGTGAAGAACAGAGAATTGTGGAACATTGTGGGAGCCTTTAGTCTACTCATGTTGAAGTGGTCAGCATCCATCATACACAAACTGCAAAAGAAATGACAGGAAACCTCAGGGTATTTGTATGATGCAAGGTAATGTCATAACAATACGGTTGACGTGGTGCCAGATTCTCCTGTAACATATATTGGGGTTATGATCCTATTTTATGCTGATTTCTGAGGCGTAGTAGTTTTTGATGGAGAGAATTACTTCTCAAGTGGCAACTTGTTTTTAGGGGTAGATCAAACATGATATTAATACAACACTCCCCGTGAGAATGTTTACTGTTAATTGCATTTACCTGGAATGTCAGGGGTAATATTGCCCTGATTAGATAAGAAAAAAAAAGAAGTCACAGGGCTGTGCCCTGAGAAATATTAAATACTCCATTGTTAGTCCCTTAAATACCTAAGTTACCAAAGAACCTTACGTTCTGGCTGAACTGAAGGATTTCTACTGGTTATAGCGCCCTGCAGCCCAAAATGCTGTCAGCATTCATATCTGTTAATTGCTTAAGGGACTTATTGCCCATAAGGTAGGTAGGAAGGGTACCAGAATGTTTCCTTTTTTACAGCAATCTCCACATGGGACAAAGTTAACAGAATAATCTTTGATTAGTATAGCTTAGTTTATTTTATTTAATTTGAGACAATGAGAGAGAAGATTCATCATCGTCCAACATATCTGCAAAATAACACAGCAGTTATGTTCCAGTAAAATACCTTTTTCCAGCTATAAGACAGCTTTGAAATATATTTTGAACTGATATCCCACAGCTATTTAGGCGCCAGTCATAAAACAATAACAATATTGCAGTAGTTTAGATTTAACATATTTAGACAAAGACAAAGTCTGTTCAGTGTCAAAAAGATATTGTTCTAAAAATTACAGGTGTTTGAAAATTTTTATTTTATGTGCATACAGAAGTAATATATTGTACTCACAGATGTGTGCTTATGTAGACATATGCATTTGCAGCTTGATGAGATATCAGCACGCTGCTGGATGGTGCGGATTAGACTTGATCACATCCTTGGCTTTGTTCCATCTTGGCTGATTGTACTGCTGGTATTTAATTGATGTTCATAAATAAATGCAACAGAAAGCTTTCCGGCTGGTTTCAGTGTTGTGGATTATTACCCAATGCTGATAGTAATTCACAAGACACTAAAGTCTAATTTTCACAATTTTTAGATTGGTCAGGGTTCAGTGGCATGATCTATGATGCTAAATCTTGAAAAAAAAAAACAACACACATCCCATCGCACCACAGCAGTTTGTTAGAGACTGAACGACTCTCTTCATACTGTAGCAAACATTTCCCCATTGGCTTATAACAATCTAATTACTACAAAAGCTAGGTGCTTGCTAATTAATCAAAGTTGGATGCTTTTTTTTTTTTAAAGATTGATGAATTTCCCTTCACATATACCTTAATTAAAGAGTCTGTAGGACATGTTTCTCTTCTTCTTTAAGGTAGCCTTGTCTCTTGAATCATTCACCCACCTCGCAGGATACAGGAATGGGCTACATGTTATAATTACCTTCTAGAGTGGCTTTTATACATTAGCTAATGTGTCCTTGTCTGTTCATGTTTTTGTGCTCACCTTTGTTTAATATATACTCAAAACTAGTTATTTTAAATTAATGTAACACAGAGAACCATGTCAGTGAAAATATGAGCACAACGTTTTTATATCACTACACAACCACTGAATGTATCCCCTGAATGCCTGTTTTCTTCCTTTCTCATGTTTTTATCTTTTGTAAAAGTGTCTAAATTACATTTCATTGCCTCTCACAAAGCATCACTGATTAAGCATAATTCTGCTGTGGGAAGAAATAACGTAGTGTGCACTGAACTCAGAGAAATAACGCTGCAGGCCAAGTCTAATGAAGGTTAGACTATCTGAAACTCACTTCCTTTTGAAGTGTGAGGAGCACACCAGCAATGACTTTTTAATTTGTTTCAAGCTGAGCAAGTTGTGCTGATGACCTCTGTGACTGTACAAACACGGTAGGTAGGTCTGTGTTTTATTTCCCATAATACCAATCTTCAGTCTTTTATGCGGCCCAAATGAGTAGACCTGGTCACAGGAGTCTGTGTTTAGCGGTCACCAAATGCCTGGTTATCTATAGAGGGAGAAATTAGGAACACAGTGAGAGACGAGTGTGTAGGAACTGGAAGGTCACCTTTTGTTTCATAAAGCCTTGAAGCAACAGGAAATTAGACTAGGCCTGATCTGCTCTGAAGTCATTTTCTTTCTATTAGAGCTTGTCAGAAAGAACCACAAAAAGTACCACTTCATCAAGTGAAATGTAAATCTCTCTAAATTAAGTGGTTAGTTCAAATTATCAATCATTCCGTTCAACATTTGCTCGTACTTTGTCTTTCATGGAGTTTTCTTTTTGACACAGAACACTAAACAATTAACCAATACTAAATAAATAATCTGTACCTGCTGTTGAAAGACACTAAAATGTCCTTATTATGCACAAAAGGACTGTTTTACATTTGCTTCAAGAGGATCTGCTCAGTGAAAAGTTCACAAAGGCCAAGAAGTACAAAGTCTTCTTTCATTTCACAAGTCTACTGACAGTGTGTGCCTTTGTTTCAAAGCACTTGAGAGAAAAAAGAATGGCATGGTATACTTCTCTTCAAATTGAGAGATCAAGTAATGACAGATCAAGCATTAAAGAACAATAAAGACAAATAGAATGTGCAATAATGTTATAACACAAAAATGACTGATAAGCAGGGAAATTGAATGAAACCGTGTGGTTTGCTTTGATCGTGGTGTAGTTTTTATCATGAGTGCCTGAACATAACCATACAAATGTTTAATGGTGTTGTGGTCACTACAAAAAGACTGGAGATTTTGGAAAACAAATATATTGTCTTTGAACATCATTCAGTAACATAAATGTGACTTGTCAAATATACAACAAAAGTCATCTCAAGGCACTTTACAGTGTAAGGTTTGCAGAATATAACTATAAAATGATACAGAAAACCCAACAGCCCCACTTGAGCAGCACGAGGTGACAGTGGAGAAGAAAAACTCTCTTTAATGAAAGAAACCTCCAGCAGAACCAGGCTTAAGGTGGTCAGCCATCTGCCGCGTCGGGGTGAGTGATAATAATAATAGATACTCTGTTATTTCTATTGAGGATATTCTTGTGGACAGGCAGCTGCATTTTAGTCACCGGGGTTCAGTGTTTTATCCAGGGACACTTCAACTTGGCCATTGGGAAGAGTTGAACCACCAACACTGGGGTTCGTAGACGACTGCCCTACCAACTAAAATAAATATATATGTACATTACATGTTACTTTTTTTTTTTAAATAATTAAAATAATAAATATATATTCTCATTACTGTAGCAGAAAATGTAATTTGGTCACCTGCTACAAAGCATACTTATGTTTTGTAAAGGCATAGTACCTGGAGTTTTTAAGTCTAAAACACATTAGACACTTTTAAATGTATTAAACTGCCAACCTGTGGTATATATGTGTCACACCTCACACCCTGGCCTGCCTTCCTTGTTCCCTGGTTCTCCTTTGTTCAGTCACTTTGGTCACGCCCTGTCTTCACCCTCCCCTCACTGATTACTCGCAGGTGTCCCTCATTCCCTTGTTAGTCCACTCACTATATAACATCCTGCACTCACTGCCTTCTCTGTTGGTTCATTGGGTGTCTCCCATGGTTTGTGTTTTGCTCTTTTCCACTGCATTGTTGTCCACTCTGCTCTTTCCCTGCTCACCTCCTTGGTCTGGACTTTTCCCCCTCATTTAATCCTGTGAGCTGGTTCAGTTTTGGTTTTGTGTTTACTTTAATGTTCACCTTTCCCTTAGTTCTCCCTTTTTACCACCCAGCCAAGCCACACTCCTTGTTTAATTAGTTTATCACCTTCCCTTCCACTCTGTGCCTTCCTTCATTTAGTTTTCAGTTAGCTTAGCTCCCTCTCCTCACTCCTGCCCATATTCTGCTGTCACTGTTTAGATTAAACTTTCAATGAAGATTCCACTTACTTACTGTTCCAACTCTCTGGTTCTGGTCTGCTCGTTGGGTCCACCCTCCATTTTCCTCCAAGATCTGACAATATGTGTATATATATATATATATATGTGTGTGTGTGTGTGTGTGTGTGTTTATGTAAAATGTAAAAATAAAACTTATATCTAATATTCTTACTCTTAATACCATACTTTGTAGAAGGCCCATTGGCAATAATTATAGCATGTGTCAAACTCAGTGGCCTCATATTACGTAGCCCTGCAGAGCTTCTAAAAAAATATTTGTAGCATCTCTATTTCCAATTTCCTATACTAACACACAACCCAACTATAATGTTGTACTTTAACACTGAATCCCTGTGTCTTTGACTGCTGGCTCCTTCAATAATTATCTCTTTATATAATTTAAATATGCTTAAATATACCGCCGTACCAAAAAGCCGCTCTGTGCTCTGACACTGCAGTTATCTGTGGGTCACTGTGCTTGTCAGAAATCAACATGGGCATTTGCAGTGAAATACATAGTGGTTCATCCTTTTTAAAAGATCTGCTCAGAAGCTGATGTGGCCTGTAATGAAATTGAGTTTGACACCCCTGAATTATAGGGGTATCAGGGGTGCCCCTAGTGTTCTTGGGGCCAGCTTTCTTCAAGGACCTTTCGGCATAGCTACATTCATCCTTTCCTGTCTCTACCATTGAGAAGCACTCTCATAGCATTACTCTGCCACCACCATGCTTCACTGTAGGGGTGATTTTAGCCAGGTGGTGAGCAGAAAAGTGATGGAGTTCTGATGAAAAAGTTTGACTTTTATATTATCAGACCAGTAAATCTTTTTTCCTTATACTCTCAAAGTCCTTGAATGCCATTTGTTGAGCTCCACATGGGCTGTCAAGTGGCTTATACTCCAGAGTATAAGTAGTAGAAATTGTTGGGGTGATTCCATCATAAACATCTGCTGTTACATGCTTATAGGATATATGGATATATGGATATATGTGATGGAGATCCCTTAAGTAGATTTCCACCACAGCCCTCTAAGATCTGCAAATATGACCCCTTTGCATTTGAAATGCAGCTAGAAATGTGCAATGCTTTAGCTTTACCCCATAAATATGGGCTCCGATTCAATTTTCTGACAATCCACATGAGGGATTTTCTGTGTAAGACGTCTTGTTGAAAGCCTTTCTCTCGTCTTTTCATTTCAGGCTCCCATGACACCAAGAATAAACACAATATTGCCAACAAAGTTTTAAAATTCAAGCTAGACACTAAAATTGGAAGAGGCAGGGCGACAGGCTGTTTACTTTTACTGTATTTCTCATTTTTGGGAGCGTATGAAATTATTATTGATTTCCGCAGTGCTCCATTTTCTTGTGTTCTTTCTTTATCTGCATGGGGCCCTAGTGCATGCTGTCTGAGCTTGCTTTCATAAGAAATGCTAAGCTGTCATTGTAAATAAGCCTGATAACATCAATAACCTGTTATGCACATTTCAGTTTTGTTTCTTGATTGAGAATACAAGCGAAGGCTCCTGGTGTTTCAACACATTTAGAAATAAGTTACTCAAGAGTCCAGTGCTTTTCGACTTGTGGCCTTTGTTTTGCTGGAGTTTCAATCATTTTTTTTTATGTTTAGCAAGTGTACACATCATCATCACCACTGCCCTCTAGCTTCACTCATCTGCGGTCCAGATATTTCATTATTTAAAAAGTGTTTAGATTACTTTACTAATTATCAAGCTGGTAACTTGCTGACTGTAGCTGTCGTCAGCATTTGCAAACCAAGTCAAGAACATACAAAGGTAATTGAGGAATCTTCAAAATTACCTGGAGTCACATTGTCAACTCCTCTTACAGTAAAGGCTACCAACAATGCAGTCAAAGATATACAGACCAGCCGACCTCCAAATGTCTAAGTGATGGAGAGCTACAGGGATTTGTATTTGTATATAATGTAATTATCGAATTTCAAGTTGAGATCCCTCAAGTCTTAGAAGTATTACTTTCCAACACTGCTTACTGCCCTTGTAACTATTTTTCGCCATCATACACCTTTTTTTGCCTGTTGAAAAGTTTTGCCTGCAAACTGCTTATCATCACTGCTGACCTTGTTTCTGAAAAAAAAAAAGCAAGTAAAGTGCCTTATCACCAGTGGCGGCTGGTGAAATTATTTTTGGGGGGGGCGCACTTTTGCAAGTCAGTTTTAAGTTGCGCTCTAACCACATATCACCACTAGTATAAACCAAAGCACCATTATCATGCATCACAAATTCCGTTTGTCTTTCGGAACATGCAGTCAAGCAGCTCATTCTGCACTGTCTCAGATCTCCCCTTAAACACAGTAAGTCTGCAGGTACTGCTGAATCCAGAGATCCAACAAAGTCCACCAGCCCCATGAATATGCCAGGGTTTTCTGAATGTTCACTTTCATCATGACCACGCAACACAAGCTCAAACGCACCACAGAATATAATTCAGTCTATCATCTTAGACAAAATGTGTCTGTTTTTGTCCCCCTCCACATTATGTCATCTCATTATACTCTATCCTGTAGCTTTCAATAAGCTGCGTAGCGATATTCACATTGCTAATCATTGTAAGACACATAGCATCATTTTTCATGTAGCTGCTAGTCTGTTCATGTTTTCTCACTTTATCAGGAAAATGTATTAAATCTGTATTACCTGTCTGAATCCAGACTCAATTAGCGAAGTGGAGTACCTATTTATTACATTCTGTCTCTAGAACATTTGCAACTACATTTTAAAAATGTCACTTAAACCTTTGTCTGAAGTGCACACTTAAAAAGAAAAGTATTTGCTTTAGTTTGTGTTTTGGTACTTTAACTTCCAATTGAATACCAATAAATGTGAGGAATAAAATACTACACATAGCCAATTAAGTCTGTGCAAATACACAAAATTGCAATGAGGATGATTCTGGTCATCCTGCCAGACGATCATTTCTACGCTCTCTAGACCAGTTCGTTCCCTACAGCATGCATCCCGTCTGACCGAGGTATGTATCTCCATATAAATAGGAAATAACAAATAATTGAAACCCAGTATAATGTAGCCTGCTAGAGGCAGGTACGCTGAGAGTAAGTACAGAAGCAACGGCTGATGTGA
>JAUBNQ010000006.1:17992991-18010757 GCA_032353495.1 Ctenopoma kingsleyae | reverse complement strand
CGTACTGTTCATATATGTATACAGAATCACACATCTGTTCTTTGCACTGTAAAATAAAATGCACCAGTGAAATCTAAAAATCAGATTGACATAAATGTTAAGCAATGCAATTATTTTTTTAGATCAAAAGGTTGTGCTGCTGTGTGTGACAGTGGAAGCATGAGCTGCTTCTCATTCAGCGCATGTACAGATGAAAGAATTTTGTACTAAAAGTTCAGTTAAATAAAGTTCAGCTCAGAGCTGAAGTGCCATGTGAGGATTGCTGCCCTTAAATTATTAAGACTAGGACTAGTTTTCAATTGTTTGAACTGTTTCCACTGTTGGAACAGTTTTTTTTTTTTTTCCAACCAGTAGGAATATTCTGGTATCACAATACTTGGCCATCTCCTTCTCACAGTATCTCTCAAATCCATTTAAACAATATGTGTTCCAACATTCAATGTGCTGTACTGATTTCTGCTTTGAGAAACCTTGAAATTGAATTTCAAATGCATGAGCAGTGATTTGGGCAATTTAGCCACGCATTGCCAGCAAGTCTAAAAGTCACTTTGAAGATTCTGAGCTTTGGAATAAGCTCATTTAGAAACACACAGATACTGACTACATCAGCTTTAAATTCACAATAAAAGTACAACAAACTGTAACTGTATCATAATAAGGTCTGTAGCATATTACAGAAGGTTTCTGTCTAATGCCTCCAGGAACAGCTGTGGCCAGAGGCATTATGTTTTCACATTCTCCATTCTTGTGAATCTCAAAAATGTCCTGAATGAGTTTCTTAAAGAGTTTCACAAATGTTTGCTTGCTGTCAAGTATTACTGATTAGATTTTGTTGGTGAAAGGTCAAATTCGCTGTGACCTCACATTTGTCCATTTCTTATAAATGTAATAGCTCAGGAAGGGTCTGTATGGAGTTTCTGAACGTCCACTTGGACTCATAGATTGAGACCTGGACAGGCATGCATGGAAACTGCAACTTGTTCTACACTCTGTAAAATGTATTTTCATTTATTTATTTTATTATTTAGTCAGTAGAAGTTGTCTTCAGTTTCATGATTTTCTTTGACTAGTTTTACGAATATATTAACAATACAAAACAGCTAGCATGTTACATTGACATTAATTACGCAAAGGCTTTTAAAGCATGATGAAATATTAGTTAACATGAGTCTGCATATGTCTGGTCTCTGTGGGCTAGGACTGGGAGTCATGGAGGCACAAAATTAAAACAAAATTTTTTTCAGATCAGTCGATGTTGAGATATATTGCGATATAATCTGACATTTTCAGCTGTGTTTACTAATAGTATATCTTTTTGTGATACCACTATGTCCCTTGATTTTTTTTTTGTCATTAGCTACGATGCTGGAGAAAATGGATGCTATTAAGTCTGTTGTTATTGCACATGTATCACACTAGTTGTTTTAGGGGACCACCAGCACTTGCTTGGGTCTGGGACTGTTAAGTCTTGCATTGTAGGTCCTCTAAAAGATGGCACTGCTTCAAATGGTTATTACCTGTCTTTGTGGGGAAATTGCCTTCTACAAGGTTTGCAGTTGATGCCGCTCTACTTCTCGGTTGGATTTTAATTAGGAAAATTATCTGAACTCTACTGAATTCCTCTGACCCTTCTTGCCAACATTCATGTACTCGTCAACTGAGCCTTGGCTGCGTCAGTTAGGATGTCTTCTTCGGTAATGCTGCGGCTTGAGTTTTTAACATTTTCTGTTGTCATTATCTCTTATCTTGTTCCCACTCCTGATTTACCGGGGTGCACGTCTGAAGTGGCCCAAACATAAGCAAGTGTGCCACTGCCGGCTTCTACTTTCTTCAAGGGAGCTGTTGTTCAAGAGGTAGACGGGTTGCCCACCAACCACTGATCCCCAGCTTCTCCCAGCTCCATATATTCAGTGTCTTGATAAAGTTTTCTCAAATTAAATCCAAATAAACACACAACAAATATTTAGAACTGTATACAATATTTATTGACAATGTATTGATTTCCATAGTTTTCATAGCAAAGACAGACACTGAATTTACAGGGCTTATCTTTAAGAAGGTTACAGCTCAGGGTTTCTGGGAATGTTCTCGTGAGTGGCACATATAAGGATCTTTCAAGGTGGAGGGTGCTGAGGGGGTAGGAAAGATTGTTGCTGCTTGGAGTGAAGTCCAGGGCAGCAGGAGGCTAAGGCTTCTTCTGTGAGTGTGTGCAAACATACACTGTCACCAAGTATGTGTCATATAGGCTTTTAGGATGTCAGTGCCCTCCAGAGGAATCTCTGCTGTCTGTTGAAAGCTTTGCATTTCCAAAAACCTTTACTTTCCAGGAATTAAGAAAAAGCCAGTTTCCAGCCATTTACCATCATGTATTTTCAAAGTTAATACAAGGGACTATGAAAGGATTTCATTAGCATAAATGTTTTCAGAACTCCTGGAGGAAATTTCTGTATAGTATAAATGTGAAAATTGCCAAAATTGGATATTTAAGGTTTTCCCAAATGACAGTGTTTTACACAGGAGTAGAGAAATATAAAAATCTATCAAACAAAAAAGCAACGTGAAGTACAAAGACATAGTCAAAGTGTGTAACTTATGCACAAGACCTTTCTTGCCAGATGTCGGTGTGCTTTGGAAACACCTTACTCTCTGGCCAACATACACCCACTACACTCTCACACTCAAATACCCCATATTCTACCATATACAGCATTATTCTGAAATATTAAGAAATGTATTTATATTGGGTAGTTTGCTGAGAGTAGTTTGTTTGTAGATTTGCCTATGGCTGAGTGGATTTGGTACCTTTATAACTTGTAAAGTACTTTAAGATGCCATGTGTGCCAGTACTGTTAGTACAGTATGAGTACTGTATGTGTTTATATGGGACGTATTCGACATAGCAAGCAAACAAATCTCACCGTAAGCTCACTAAAGTACTTTTCCCTAAGTACAATTCTTGAGTTTAAAGTGTTGTTACTAGTGTGAGTTGTGCTGACCTGAGATGGTTAAATTTTGGGCTGAAAGAAAGGCATTACTAGCCTCTTCATTTGACCCTTTGTGTGTGTGTGTGTGTGTGTGTGCGTGTGTGTGTGTTTGAAGATATTTAGTTAATCATTGGTGCAAGAATTTGTTATACCTTTGCTGACACATTACAGCAAATACATGCTGCAAAAGAATATCAACTACATTCATGAATACGTATATACATTTTGGCAAAACCAAAGAAATGTGCTTTGAGAAACAGCAAAAAGAAACAAGAAGTGATCAAGTGACACCGCAAAATAGACTATTTACATTGCTTCACATAAGCCTTTTCATTCTCTTAACATTACAGTATAAATGCATTGAAAATGTCTTTTTTGTCTTTTCTGTAGAAATCTCACATTTATTTACATAAATAGTATGTTCCAATTGATGACTAATAATATAATATCAGATATATACATACATGTGATTTTGGGATATGATCCCAAATTTGAATTCAGCATATCGTCATCTATAGAACAATTTACTTTGCCAATTGACAAAAGATCTCACTTTGAATTCCTTTGCTTGTGCATTTTATAAGCTTACTTTTAAAATAAACAACTTTTAGAGAAGGATGTATTAAAAACAAGAAAGATTAAAAGATTTTGTTGCCATAATCACCAGAACTATTAAAATACCCAAAGCAAAATATAACCATTTACCTACTCTTTGCAGTTTCCAATATAGTGATCAATTCAATGTGAAAATGATTGATTTTATGAATAAAATGTACCAGTGAGGTTTAAACTGGACTGTGTTGTAAGTCAGTGCAAAATTGTAAATATTTTAATATCAATATTTGCAATATCAATCAAATATTATCTTCTATTGTATGCTTATTTAATGTGAATTTAACATAAACACACAAATAAAACAATTCAGTGACAGAGGAGAAAGTGATGAAAAACACAATATCAAGGAGTGTCTACTCTACAGAGCATGCTGTGAGACATAAATAACTGTATGTGGCTAGTTTTTAAGTAAACAGAATATTAATGTTTAAGTGTTCACTCACATCTCAACAACCAAAATGAATAGCATACCAGGAGAAATTATCCATTTGTCTGTTATTTTTAGTGAAACTGAACCATTCGAGACAAAGGAGATTTTGGAAAAATATTTGCACCCAGTTTTCCTTTTAGCTTTGATCTAGGTATCATTTCACATATAATCCCTTGTCACCTGCACCCAACTTTTTATGTCAGCTTTTTCTACTTGATTTCCTAGTGACAATTTGCATTCCACTCTTTGATGAATGATTTGGTAGTCAAGCAGAGAAGAGACTCTAACATCACAGTTCATTTATACACAGTGTGGCAAATTTGTGGAGAGGTGGGAATGATACTCTTGTGTATTGCAGCCCTAGTTGTATGTTTACATTTTAACCTTCTAGTAACTGTAATCATAGTTATATTAATAAAGTTCCTCTTAAAGTAACCCCGTAAGCACCAGGTATTCAGTGAACTACGATGCAGCCTGTATGGCTTTTAAGAACTTGTGCAAAATCTTTTTATAAAATCTACCTTGTGTACATATGGTCAAAAGCACAGCATCATTAGTAAATGAACTGTAATAATTTCTTCATTTTGGATTTTCGGCTATGTCCTTTATGATAATCAACCCATTTTTTTCTTCAATCAGGAAGCAATGCATCATTATAATCTGGCATGGGAGGCAGATACAGTATATAAACATTAGAAAGAAAAGAAAATCACCTGCATAAAAATTTATATTAAAATAACTGTCAAACCTGACATTTGTAGATTTTTGTGCTTTTTCTGCATTTTTGTCTTTCTGTGGACCATGACAGCTTCACCATTCATTGAACTATTAAAGAGTTATCATATACTAATAGTGTCTTTTCTGCAGTTGTGAACATTTTAGCAGTGTTAAGTAGTAAATGTCCAAGAAATTCAGAATAGGAAGCAAAAATTTATATAGGTCATATTTACCCTATAAGAAATACTATACAGGTGATATTTACATACAGTATACAGCTGTTTAAAGGCTAAACTACTTTCTTCAGTATGCAGTACATCCCAAAGACACCCTATGTATATGTGTTTTGGGGGTAAAACCCAGTATCATTAAAAATGGGAATATATAAGTAAAGCCAATACATATTTTATATTGTCTGTGTTACATACTTCTCTCCCTTTTTCTCTCACAATTTGACACAGTGTTTTGAACACAATAATGAGGACTCAAATTATATTAGCTTTATGCTTCTTTACATTATGTCATGTTTGACCTTCATGCTCAGTGAGTGCAATCTGATTTGGAATGAGCTTAGCTGATATTAGTTATTGTCATCTCATGTCTTCTGAACTAAGGTAATATGCAGAAATAAATTGCATGGTGCTCCCAATATGCTCAAGTAGAAAAGGGTTGATCTGAAACTACTTGCACATTACATAGTATTGTAAAATGCCTAGATCCAGGCCCTTAGAAAGAAAGAAATTTTTAGTAAGAATAGATTTTGTCTCTCTCACATAATCTTACAAAACTGTTTTGATTTGAAACTTAAATACCTTTAAGAACTGTCAGTGAAAGTAAATGGACATTTAAAATTGTTCATTTGTAGCTTAACTGATATGTTGTTTTGGCAATGACTTATGTATACCATAAATCTAACATAGTAAAACATAAAAAATATGTAAATAAACATTTTCAAAACTGACAAAGATACATATTATGCAAAATTTTAAACAATTACTCAGGAACAGGCACCTTATACATTTATAATCTCTCTTCTACAAGGTTTTCATGTTGTATTCCAAATGTGGTATTCAAAGATATGGTGGATCTAGTCCTGAATATAGTACTTCAGTTCAGTGTTACAAGATCACATAAATATGAAATAAACCAGATGCAAACAAGAAATATATTTTGTGTTTGTTCTTGCCCTCAGTGATGTCCTTTGTTTTTCTTTTTAATTGACATAGTAAAGCCAGTAAACAATGTTGAAGAATGAAAAGACAGTTGGGAAGATCATCCTTGACCATTTGTCAATAGAGTTTACATCAGTCAAATCTGGGATAGTGATCTTTAGCTGTGAAGCGCGTCTCCTTAGACGGCTCTTCTTTTGAGTCATGTGGCGCTCAAGAGCATTTCTGCCAAAGTTGTGCCTGGCCAGCCCTGCCTTGCGATACTGTAGAGTTGAGCTGTCATATGTCAACATGGTATTTCGTGGGTCATTGAGACCCAGAGCCAGCTCTGAAACACCCATGTCGTTCTTGATGTCAAAGGTACCCAAAAGGATGTTTTCATGTGGGTCCATCTGCCCAAGGAAAAAAGTCAAGTTGGTCTATATTATAATATATTAATATCATGCAAAAACATGTTTTTTCTTCTCTAAATCACATTTTCACACTGGGTGAAATTAATTAGGTGTAATTTGAAAGACTCATTCCTTGTAATAATCACAAAGATAATTCTGATCATGGGCATTTTAGTGTCTTTCAACACATTATTTTGGTTTCACCAAGCAACAGAAGGCAGAAGCGAATGTTGGACATGCAATGCATTCTCAATTTGTCCAAAAACTACTACTCTAAAACTAATATAAATGCCATTGCTGTACCCTGAGGCAACTGGAAGTCAGATTTATAAGTTGACAATATGTCAGTATTGTGTTTATAGGAAGAAGAAAATACTACACTTATTTGCTATATTTAGAGACAGTTTAATCTAGTTTCACATTTTTTACCTTATTTTTTTGATCGCCCAGCCCAATTCCTGCATCATCCACAAAGATTGGTTCCCACATTGAGTCATGACTATCGAGATCCCTTTGTTTCATTCGTGCATAGAGAGTATCATCTCTGCCAACTACATTCCCGACCAGCCACTGCAAGAAAACAGAATTGTGGATACTTGAGCAACTGAAAAGTAGTGGAAGGAGGATAACATTTTATATTATTAAATTGTGTTCACACATAGGTGCAAATACAAATACAATAAGACATACTATTATTAAATAATCAAAAGTCTGGTTTTATTTTTCTCCTTTGCCTTCACTTAATATTACAGGCTATTAATGCAACATTTGTTTTCTCAGTTCACTGGTTTGCTTTTATATGGTAACACCATGTCCATGTGCAGTCCTATTACGTAGCAGTATTTGGTTAATTTCAGCTGGGGGCACAAAGTTTGCTTGGGTGGGAAAGTGAACTCAACTTTCTACCAAGAAGAAGAGCCAAGAGTCTATTTTCCCTATGTTTCAGCTGGCAACTCGTCACATTTGGCTTTCAAACTGTGATAGTTCAAGCTTATTAGGCTGTATTTACTGGGCACAGTGAAGGCAGGAAACATTAGGTCAACCCTCCATTTGAAGTTGTGGCATTTCTTTTCTTTGCTAGTAATTATTCAGAGCTGTTAGACAGCTTTGTGAATAATTAAAATTTCACTGCAAAGTAAATGTGTGATTCTGTGAATCTAGAACATGGACACTCTTTTCATTTGAAATGTGAACATACTGTATCAGAGCTCATCTACAGCATGAGCTTGAATCTTGATTTTTCTACATAGGTTGGTCAGTGTTTCTGGAGAATATTCAGAATTTGGGGAAAAATAGTAAATTTATTGAAAATAAAACACAGGTCTCCAAACAGGGTTAAGCTAAGCCATTCTTACCTTGTTTGGATCCATTCTCATCTTTTCATTGTTGGCTGTTGTTATCTTTTCAGCTGCCTTTTTCTGGCGCTGAGGCCCCCGTCCAAAGAAAATGTAGTTTACCAGTGCATACTCCAGTAGAGCCAGGAAGACAAAGACGAAGCAGCCCATAAGGTACATGTCTATGGCCTTGACATAGGGGATTTTTGGGAGAGTTTCTCTCAAATGGGTATTAATGGTAGTCATGGTGAGCACCGTGGTAATACCTAGAGAAAGACCAAAAGGCATGCTAAAATTGCTGATAAACTACATTAGCATAGGAAATTATGCTGCCTTTTAAAAATTACAACCACAAATAAGTAAAGCATGCACTCACAAAATTTCCTTGTATTAAATCAGAACTGCCAACCACATGAAATCCTTATTTACTGTACTATTGTGACTGACTGTGTGACAGTTTTAATCCCCCTCACTGCAAGACATCTCTGTAATCAACCTGAGACCATGCTTGGCCTTGATGAAGCCTGTCAGGATCAATGAAACCTTTGGGCTTACTCCCATGACTTCAAACCAAGCTAGAGACAAGCTAAAAGACGTGCACCTGAGCAACAATTTGAAATTCAAATGTCAACCTTGGTCTTGATCATTAGTGGAGAAGTCCTTGTGAGAAAAGTTGTAGACAGTTTTGTGTTGTGGGTTTATACTCAATATGATTGGCAAGCTAAATCTTACCAGCAATTTTGTTTCATATGTTTTTTTTTGTCATGTTTAGCAATGCACTGGCTCATGGATGTAGTTTGTTTACACAAGTGTGTCTCTATGGCATTATCTATATTCAGAAATTGTACATGGCATGACAAGGTCACGAAAATGGTCAGAATGGTTAGGAAAAGTTTAAATGCAATCCTCCCACACACGCCTGTACATTTTACATTAAAAACACACAGTAAGTTTATGTAAGTTTTTGTTGAGAATCTTTGTAAACAATTAGTAAATTATTATAGAGCTGCCACAAAACAGTCAGGTGACCACCAGTTAAAATAGGATTTAGGATGCCTGAAACCAGGTCAAAGAAAAGTGGTTCCTGAATTTTGTGTAGATGGGGGCGGGGGTGACTGACCATTTCCCAACACAGCTGACCCATCTCCATTATGCAGCATTACTTTTTTCCCTCGTTAAATCCCATGCATTCATTCCCTCTGGATCACTACAGCTCAGTCGTCAATCAGCAAAATTGCCTTGTCGACTAAAGCAAGGATAGAGGTAGAAGGATGGACGAAGCTGGGTGGATGGAATTGGGTGGAAGGAAAACGGCAAGCTTTAGATGAACACAGAGTAAGCTAGACGCTCAATACCAACCTCACAGGCCACACACAGTTTACATAATCAATGATGACAGGAGGGAATTGTGACTTTCAGAACAGCACAGAGTCTTTTACAACAGAATAGGGAAAAAATCAACCTGTTCATTCATCATATTACATCTGTGGGCTAAAGCAAGTTGTTGTTGTATTGGGATAGATATTTGAACATGTTTAACCCTCTTGGTGATTAGAAAAGAAGTGGGACATAGTATACAGTAGGTCCAGATTGGTGCAGTGCCATTTCACTGTCTTTAAGCACAAAATAAGGTTCAGAATGAACAGATGTACTAATAAATGAATTCATAAGAGTGTAAATTTAAGATATTTCAAGATCTGCTTAAGATTTGGCTATGGCCTTTGCAGCACTGAAACACGCATCTGTGGTGATGAATGTTGTTGATGAATGAATATATATATATATATAAAAATAATGTCAGTCAGTCCAAACTTGTGCCAGTGCAATCACATTTTTAGTGTCAATGGCTGTTTTAATGTGGTGCCTATCTACTGTACCTACTGTGTATTTGTATTGCTAGCCTCACCTAGAGCCACTCTAGCAGCTGAAGCGTCATAGTTGATCCAGAAGGAGACCCAGGAGAGGATAGTGATAAGGATAGAAGGCATATATGTCTGCAGGATGAAGTACCCGATATTTCTCTTGAGTTTAAAACTCAGGGACAGACGAGGGTAGGCACCTGCAGAGATGGGACAGGGGAAGAAAAATAGAAAGCAAAGGCAGTGTTGGAGGACATATTTTCAATATTGGCTATAGATGCCAGTTATTCAGTACTTCATGTTTTATGCTCTTTTATAACTGTCCTTTATAATGAATATTTTGAAATGTTCTCAGAGGTCATCTAAGTTCAGACAACAAGCCCTCCTGTTAAAAGTTTGTAACATTATTAAATAACATTATGGTATGTTATTTTTGACCATATTCTTGATTAGTTTCACTATGGATAGACTGTCAGTCTACAAGCTACTCACTCTCTTATTCATACAACCATGCATTTATGCATTAGATTTTCATACTCTAAATGATTATGTCATACAGTTACTACAGTGTGGGCTGCTTAGCCTCCATGCTGAGTATATGTTGAGCCCTCATCACTGGGTGTCCACTGCAGAAGCAAAAATTTGTTGTCTCCACTGAACTGAAGCATCAGCACTCTCCAGAATTACCCTGCCTCTATTGCCTGTGTTTATGCAGAATATTGCAAGAGGTTTGGTGGATTGTCTGTTAAGGGTCTTCTTTTTTGCTTATCTCTGCTGTACTTGAAATAAGCCCACGGCAGGTTTTTGGTAAGGGCATATTGTATCACCACACATGCTTTTCTCCTCAGGGAATTGGCTGTAATTCGGTTTGAGTTGCATAACCAAATTACAACTGGATGAGGGAATGTGCCATAAGAAGAGCTAGAATACTGTGCAATTATAGTTCATTAGAAAGTCATGCGGAAACAGAAGAAGCATGAATAAAGAGGATTAAGTCTTTTAAACATTAACAGTCCACCACGCTCAGCCACCACTTACATCTGCTATTTGTGTTAGGTAATGTTACAGTAGTATGAGCCTCAGAGAGAATCACTGAATTGTTTTCTTTATGACGTGAGGAGACAGCTTGAGTAGAAAATGTCTGGACGGAAGGGCAACAGTGAATATTTATTATTCATAAGAGCAACACTAGCTTTGCCTTTCCTTGGAGTGAAACATGACACTTGTCTTGGAAAAATGCCCAGGCGCTGCTGATGTTTGCATTTCTGAGTGACCCTTAGGTCAGTCCCTCCATATTGCAATAGATGGCACGTTAAAAGGGAATCCCCCGTCCCTCCCATGCCATAGAACTGTGTTGGAAAATCAAGCACAGTGCAGTAATGCAGTTGGGTTGACATACTTACATGCACACGCTCACACCCATTCATCACCAAGCATTAAGTTATTAAAAAGGTTGTGTGGAATATGATTACATTAATACAATACAGAGGTAATACAGTATTACAGTAGTTCAGCAGCTACCCCAGAAACTGTACTCAGCAGAACCACAGTCTTGCTTAATGTTGCTTGCTTGCATGACAAATTCATGAATATGAAAATAGAGAAGAGATGAATATTTCATTGTATCAGACATCATTTTTTGTTTATTGCTGTTAAATAAGTAATAGTATTTTCTATCTTCCAGGACAACACTTACTTCAGTTTGTATGTGTATTTGTACATTTACAAATCATTTAGCATTTCTGGAAGTGACTATTTACCATATCACTATCTGCAAACAGTGATGAGTCAGTGTGTATGAATAGCCATATTGCATTTTCTGGCTCAACTTTGCCAGAGAAAGTGCAAAATGTAATATCCCTGAGTGCCAGAATATAACCAAGGGCTGTACATGTACTCCCACTCTGTGTATCTTGTGTGTGCTGCTGTGTTCAGCCCTTTTCACTGATTTAGCAAAAGTTACTCTTTTATGACTGGTGGGATTGTGCGTTTCAGTCTGTTCAGAACATTACCTGTGGAGAAGACGACATTCTTGGAAATGAGCTTGTGATCCACAATAGAGAACTGAGGAAGCTCAATCTTGTCCACCCCGGTGACAGCGTTGTCTCCTCCTCGCCAGTAGAACTCAATGTCATCTGTAGTGTAACCATCTGAGATAGGGTATAGATAAGAGCCATTAGTTTGTGTTGTTAATGGTCTGTATATCTTTTCATAATGTGAATTGAATACAGTACAGTTAAGTTATCACTTTGCATGATTAGGTTTTATTAGTTGTGTATTCCATTATAGTATACAGTAAATAAATTGGTTTGTTTACTACTTTTGATTTGAATAGTGCTACATCACTTTATCCCACAGTTATGTGCTAGATAAATTGGACTTGACTGTTAGAATTGAAAGTAATTGAACCTGGCATCTCATTGCCATGAAAACTGTCAAATAGACACTGTCATTTTTCAGTTGATGTGGGAGTTTAAACTTTTTTGTGCTTTGTTTTTGAAGTACTGTACTGGGACAAACTTTGTCACCTGCTATTATTTTATATTAAAAATTATCCACTTTAAGCTCTTAACTCTTCTTGATCCCCTGTAATAGTTTAGCTTGATGTTACCTTGGAAACACATAAGGCAAATGTCACACAGTCAATTTTATTAATTGATTTTTGTTGGACTTTAATTCACTAGCACTCACACTGTTATACACTGTCCCACTACAGCCATAAACAGGCAACTGAACAGCTCCACCATAGTTCAACCTTCAAAGTCATCTCAACATCTACGTTTGAGATAACCTTGATCAATGTCTGGACAATAAGTGAATTATTAAAAAGTTAAAACAATAAATGAAACAAGTGTGTACCATACAAACATCCATACAATCCTGAAGTAGCTGGTGAAACCCCTTATACAGTATATGTGACTAAACAACTTTATGTTTTGTCCCATGAGAAGCTAAATGATTAATACCAAGTGCAAGAAATATTAAATATCCAGATTCGACGTCCATTTTTACCGCTGAAACCCAATAAATTCTGCAAAGGGGACAAGAAGCAAGTCCATCAATATCAACCAAAGCTACTCCCTCTTTTGCTCTCATTTTGGCCAAATCAGTGGAGACATGGACAGTGAAGCAGACAGTGGGCAGGCACAATAAATGATTGAGTAAGTATAACTCTCTGTAGTTATAGCTCAAGACAAGCACTGTTTAAAAGGCAAGAAGAAAAGTGGAATAATTTCATTAGACCATGAAACTTGGCTCTTGCATAATCTACTGCGTACTGTCTGCTCTAGTGCAGTTGTCATGTCTGCTGACTCCAGGGCAACAGAGCATTGGTTGCAGAGAGTGGAGAGAAAAGAGATGAGACATGAAGAGACAAGAGACAGCTGGGGTTAGTGCACTTTTTTAGAAGGGTTGCTCACCATTAAAATAATGTAAAAAACAAATTAAAAAAAAAAGATATGAAAGAAAATGAAAACAATATTTTTTTTTGTGAAAATAATGTTTACAGTATAGGTATCACGTGAACGTGTGCATGTGTGGTAATGTCCCTCTGAAAAATATTCAAAATGGTTGAGAAGTGACCAGAAAGCTTTTAGAGTGCAACACAGGGGGCAGTATTTTTTACATAGCAAGCTAGCAGTGCTAGAGTACCTCAGAGTTCTGACAGTTCATCATGATGAGTGTATCGAAGTGTGAACTTATTCAGCTGTGAGAGAGGAGGCCCAGACTTGCAATACACTTCGCTGGGCCAAGACAGCTGAATCTTTTATTCTTACGTCATAAAACTGATAAAGCTCAATCTCTTTTATTGTGCATGTGTAATGTTCCATTTTTGGTAACAGCAGATTAAACAGCAACCGGGAATGTTTTTCAGCATTTCAACATGCAACTTAATTTAGTTTGTGATGTTTTCAGGACTTTGCAGCAGTGGGGATTTACATGCACGTTTGTTGAGTGTGCCTGTGTGATTATTGTTTTATCATTTGATTGCATGTGTGGATCTCGACTTTTTTTGTTGCATTACAGCGACGGTTACTTGATGGAGAGATTTAGGAGGTAGGAAATGTTTCAGTTGTGTTGGTGTGTACAGTATGTGTGTGTGGGGGATGATGATGATGACCACGAGACAGCTTTTGCTTTAAAATTGCCAAATTTAACCATCATAATGTGACATGCAGTCTTACTGCAACTTTGGGTTTTTTTTAGTTTGGAGGCTGAAACCTCTGAAACTCTTTTGTTGCCGTCTCAGTTTTAAAAGCGTTACACCCCTAATCACAACTGTTATGTGTCTATTTTTCACTTTTCCTTCCTCATCTTCTTCCTCCTCCATACCACTGCTCTCCTTAATTAAGACTGACTTTCTGACCTATTTAGTTGCTCTGAATTATTAGCAGTCTTCAGTGACTGCTTTAACACCCTCACACTCTTTTCTTTCCTCTTGGCAGAAGTAGACTTGGGTTGTTTTTCTCTTAAAATAATGTACTGTAAGACATTCAGATACAATATAATTGGAGTAGTAATTTGACATAATCATCATCATCTCATGTAATCAATTTGTAAAATCTCTAAAATGCATTCTTAAGGTATTAAGTAGCCAAAGGAGGGATGGTGAAATGAGATTTAGGCGTTCTCTTCCCTTAGTTCCAGTAAAAAGCAGCTGGAGACTATTAAGTGCTTTTCTACTAAGTGCAGCATAAGGAAATTCTATTAGTCGAGATGGGATGAAATAAAGTCAGGTCAGGTCAGGGGCAAACAGAATAACTTAATTTTGGATACATTTCTCAAGTGATAAAACCATGACTGAATAACTTCTTCTACTTGAGAGTAGAATTGGAATTTGAGTCAATGTGCTCATCCCCAGAGGATGAAACCCTAGAGAATGACCGGTGACCCCCTGGTTCTTCCTAATGTGCTACCACTAGGGCCCACATTTCTACTTGCGTAGCTTTTGCACCACCTCACACCAACACTGTCAACGTTTCAACTAGATTCTTATACACATGCAGCCTGTCCACAAATAATTACGTTTGTAGGAAGTGCCAACACTCAGATCTCCAAATGCACACCTTTAGTAAATAGAATGGTTTGTGCAAATCGTATACATACAGTGGAACCTTGGATTGTGAGCATAATTCGTTCCGCAAACATTAGTGACTTATTAATGTTAGTTAATGTTCTGAAACAACTCGGATTACGCTGGAATGAGGAGACAATATAAGTGAGTCTCATTCATCTAATACTCTGCAGAGAAAAGCTGTGATCACATGAGGCTCGGTAGACAAAGCGTATACATACTGCATACTAAGTTAAAAAAAAAATTTTTTTTAATTCTTGCAAAACACTCGTAGACCAAGTTACTCGCAATCCAAGGTTCCACTGCAGTAAGTAATAAGTAATTTGCTCTGGTCCTCTTATTTTAGGTTTTCCACCAACCCAATGAACTTAACTCCATTGTTTCTACATAGTTGAAGCTGACTTTGCAGTTTTGCCTAAATTTACTTTCTCAATGACATTATTAGGTTACAGTATTTGGCACAGATGGATTGTCCTGCTTACCATATTGCATGAAATCAACTGAAACGAATGAAGTCAGTGAGAGTAGGGGAAAAGTAGAAGAAAAAATACTTGATCTTCCTTGCAATGAAATAACAAAATGAGGAAAAAAAATGAATTTGCTCTTTGATTACTCAGTGGAATGAGATGCAAGGTCAAGCATTCACTAAAAAGAAAAAAAATCACGGTGTGACTATATGTATTTTATGCTAGCACAAAGGCTTCTCTCAAGTATTCCAAAGTGTGGGAGCCTGGGCAGGCCAAAAATAAATGAAATTGTTCAAGATAGCATCATAGGAGATAGCAATACAATACTAAAACTATTTAACTGGGACTCTGGCATATCGCCCTGACCAAATCTGACCCCAGGCCTTTTTTATCGAGCTTATGAAATAATGTCTCAGTTGATTTGTTTTAATGGGCAAAGAATGATTCTGAAGGGAGATAAAACACGGACCACTTTGACTCTCCTCAGTTCTACTGGGAGAAAGATTTGTAGATTGATGAAACTAATGCTGAAATGTTTGCTTGATGATTCAGATCATCACAAAATGTTAATATTACACAAAGATAAGACCCAACTGCAGTTTTTAAATGATATATATATATATATATATAATGCGTGTGTGTGTATGCATGCATACATAAAGATGTACAGTATTTGCAAATAATTCACAACTCTTGAAACTAACTATCATTACTGTGGCATGTGTTTAAAAGGCCATGCAAAAAAACTAAAACTATCTTCAAAAATCTTTATATCCGTGTGAATTAATAGCTTTTTATGCATATGGTGTTTATAAACCATCATTAGAGACTAACACCTTCCAATCAAAAGATGCCACGACTTCCTAATTTATTCATCATGAATAGTTATATGGAGAATTTCTGATGCTGCATCACCAAACAGCTCTTTAAATCAGTCAAGGTAGCACACTAGGAATCCTTGGGACTGTGTGATAATGATGGTACATAGTGGGCATTGAAAATATAATTGTACAGTTCAACCTAACCAGACACAAAAAACATCACACGCACACACACAAAGAGGCACATCCAACCATATCCCTGTGCAACTGCCTGCCACTAGCTCTCCCCTATGAACTGAGAAGGCTACTAGACCCTTAGATACCTCTCAGATGAATTTCAGTTCAAAGTGACTTTAATGTTATTCTTGGTGTCCAATTAAAATGTCGTCAAACCTTTGCAGCATATAGCAAGCTGCAGCTGACTGCATGGACAGCGAGGGAACATCTGAAGATAAGACAAATAAATAAGCCATGCAAGTCCATGAGTAGAAACCATTCACCCCCCCCCAGAGGATGTAAGCAGTTTCTAAAAATGGGATCTGATGTGCAGAGAGCGATAGAGAATGGAAGTGGCTCTGTCCATATGATGTGGATCGTTGGTGCAGAAAATATAACTGTTAGCTGGTAGAGATGCTATAATGAGACAACGGTTTCATTGTGAATGCACAGAAACTGAGTGAAATACCAGCTGTTACATGCTTATATTCTCACTATCACAAATGGATATGTTTATCTATTTTGTCATACATGTGTCAGGGTGTGAATTGTTGACAGCTGGTTTCTTAATTTGTGTTGTATGCTGGCTTTCACTCTGTGTCTGTTCAAAGCAACTACACGTAAATACCCACTTTAGCTTTTTCGTAAAGAGCCTTCTACATTCACACACATACTAAAGCTCAAGCAGCTAATCACAGGAAACATGCCTGTGTGTAATATTCACCAATTAATGGCTGAGTAATCGTACACTTGTTATGATTTATTGAAAAGCTCCACAGCTGCTGTACATGTTAAAGCAATGTTAGATCATTTTACTTTTACAAGATTCAGCTTCCTATGAAGGTGGTGCTAGTGCAGATTACGATATGTGCTGTATGTTATAAACTGCATTACTGTAACAGTGACAGAACATGAGTGGTTTAACACTTTTTAAATAATGCACTGACTAGTCTCATCTTATGTGACCTACTGCACTAATTAAAGGCCTGAATTGCACATGCCTTATAGAGGTGCTGAGTAAATAACTATAAAATGGGTACCAGGGCTTGCAAGGTTATAAACCCAAACCTTATCCACACATTTTCATCATAAGGTCACATAATGTCCATCATCTAAAACAGCAACTACAGTGTCTTTTTGTAAAGTCCTCGGGATATTAATAGTAATTATAGATACTAGTATTGCCTGATAGTAGTATTATCTTATCTAATGATTCTCCAAATCCACAGTTTGGTTCAGACTCCAGTTTTTAAGTTGTGTTTCATTCATACCATGGTCTATGTTTTGTTTTGGTTGCAGGCTTTATTAAATCACCAACAGTTTGAAAGACCTTTGTCCTCGGAGTGGCTTTGAAACACTGGAGACCTACACTTTGCACTGTCCCTGAATGCTTCACTGTAGGGCCCTGTTCTTTGTACATGGATCAAAAGGTTAGCCAGATAATACTGCAGACGATTTGACGTGATTCTGAATCTGTTAGTTCATTCAAAGACATGTCTTGACATGGCATA
This sequence comes from Ctenopoma kingsleyae, assembly GCA_032353495.1. Lineage (NCBI taxonomy): Eukaryota > Metazoa > Chordata > Actinopteri > Anabantiformes > Anabantidae > Ctenopoma > Ctenopoma kingsleyae. The sequence goes on along the minus strand of JAUBNQ010000006.1, from coordinate 17,993,168 downwards.
ATCTTGTTGTCCTGGAAAGATATTCACAAATCCAAACCTACTCCACAGCAGGTTTATTCTGAAGTTTACTCTGTATAAACATGATGTCTGAGAATGGAAACCGTCATCGGTAGGAATTTGCCACTTACCCTAACCTGCTGATCATGGTTTCATGGAGTGTTGCTATAGGCAGTCTAA
>JAUBNQ010000006.1:17876645-17894374 GCA_032353495.1 Ctenopoma kingsleyae | reverse complement strand
TCCTATTTATTTATTTTATTAATGATAAATATTAGTTAATACAAGACTGTACAGTACAACATCTCAGAGTATAAGATTTTTTAAACTATATTTGAAATAGATTGTTTTGCTTTGTGATCTTTGAGTGGCAGTAGTGCACAGTCTCCAGCAAAGTATTTGAAGGAAAGCAACCAAGCAGTGGACCAGATGGTCAGTGAGATTATAATGCCCAGGCCAAACCAAACTGTTGTGCGTTGGTTGGCTAAATCTCCGGGTTATAATCGGTGTTATATAAAGTGACAAGTGAGAGTGCTGCTGTGCGGTCCACATCCGTTCCGTGGCCCTGTTCACTCACATCCACGCCGCTGTTTGTGCGAGTATGTTTTGCATACAGTACATTCACAAGCAGATGTCTGTATTTTATAGGAGAAGGTAACACAATGAAAGTGAGAGATATCTAATCTGACTGGAAACTCAGGAAATTCAGGCATTTAGTGAAAGTCAAATAAGTTCAGTGACTTATTATGGCCACTAGAGGCTTGGTCCAAGGGTTAGGGTTAGTAGTAGTCAGTAGTAAAGTGAATGGGAAAAGTCGAACAATAAATATATATGAGATCCATCCTCTGCACAGGAGTACGGTTCAGTTGTAAGCTGATCAAATGTATACAATATATAAGCAAACGGAAATCACATGCATGTACACTGTATATGTGCATGTGTCCACTTACCCACACAGTTCATACATGGACTATAAGAGAGTAGTCTATTGGGTTTCTTAGTATACAAATAATCAATGATTTTCAGTGGCAGCAAAGAGGCCTCTGAATTCTTCTAAGTTCTCGGTTCTCCTTGTTATATTTCAGGTTAGGACATACAGTATATGTAATTTGTTTGGCAAGTCTGCAAAAATGTCTTATAACAATGGACAAAGTACAAATCAGTTCCAACAAGAGCTCATCTGTTGCTTCTGTTAGTTTCGACCTTTCAAAACATCAGCTTCAAAGAGCTGGATCGTGTTGGCTATTTCTCAACTCACCACAAACTACCACATTTATTTTTCACAGGAGAGGATAAAAATACTAAATGACTCTGAGCCAAACCTAACACATTGCAACAGTGGTGATATTTTTTTTACACTTTTATTTTGTTACGTTTACACTGAATATTTGCACTAACAAAACTATCACAATCAGTATGCTGCCGTGAACTAACTATGAAATGTATGTGGTCTAAAGATGGAGTTGTGTATTCACTTTTTTTTTTAATAAATCATGGTGTTTCATTTGCAGTCATCAATATTTGAGTGTGAAAGGATCAGCTGGTTGCATAATGCAGTTCCCTGCAGAGATTTGCAGATCTCTGTGTTTGGCTTTGTGTTTATCTCATCTCTTTGCCTGCGAAATCTGGAACTGGTACCAAATAAAATCTGTAATTGACAGAACTCTAGATTGTTTCATGAGTGTAGTACATTCCTGTAGTGGTGAAACTGAAGTGTTACAATCTGCAGGTACAGACTGCAGTCTTCACCACCAAACTTTGAAACTTAGGTGTGGGATCCAAGTCCATTGATCTTTTGATGAACAATAGCTTAATGCAAGTTTTTTCTGCTTTCTACTGTTGTTAAATGATTGTTTACATCAGTAATTGCTGGTTTCTGAGCCTATGGTAAGTTTTCACACAGTACAAAAACACATGGGAAAGGATCAAGTGCTTCATAAACGCTGTATGTTGGCAGCCTTGATTGAAAAAACATTTCTCCTTTTGTTAAATATATATTGTATTGTATATTGTATATGTGTCTTAAAGTTATGTTTTGAATCTAAAATGATACTGTACCAGGATTTGTAATCAGTAACTATGCAAATCCTTTCCCCTCTCTGTATGATTGTCTGGCTTAAGTGATTTTATTGTGTTTCAACAAAACAGATCATGATGAGTCATAGTTAAAGATAAAGCAGCTCACGCCACTGATCATTTATATTAATTCTTATTGTATGACATCCATATCTGCTGTAAGCATGTACCCTTAGTCTGAATTTGTATACACAAATTTTGTGGTATGCATGTGTTTAAGACTTCAAGAACATTATTGTCACCCCACACATCTGGTGAAATGAAATCACGTACTCAGGTTCCAGGAAAAACAAATTTAAATAGAAATATAGTATAAGTGAAAGTATATGACAAAAGGTACCATTGTAAAAGAAAGGATGTGCCATATGTACAGTTCGTATGAGCACCCAAAATATACAGAAGCAGACACAAGCGGATATAGTAATTTATTGTACTGTATTGAACTTAAATAACTGTGCTCTTATGAGCATATTGCACATGACATGTTTTAAGCAACTATATACAGTAGTATGCAGTGTATACAGTATTGTCCAAAACTTTGGGGTTTCTTAGAAATGTCTTTGTTACATGTTTTCTACTGTGGTAACATATTAGCAAGACGGTTTTTGACAAGTACAATGTGCTATTGGACAAGTCCCTCCAAGAAGTTGCAATGTTGCAAACGCAAGTTGAGCCAGTGACAGAATATGGCCAGTTTTCAAAGAAATTACAGTGCATGTTTGATGATTTAAGGCAGTTGCATCTTTTTCATTATTCATTTATTAAGAATATACCTAGCTGAAATTTTGCAACTTCCTCTTCTTTGTCATGGCCTATGTATGTGTAACTAACTTTTTTTGAAAAATATGCTCATTTTGAATTTGACACTATCAACGCAAGTAAAACGACTGGAAAAGTTGTGTAATGCTAAAAAACACCTAGTGTTAGATCTTGCAACTAATTAGATTAGTAGTAACAGGTCAGTATCATGATTGTTTATTTTAAAAAAAGAGCACCTCAAAGTGGCTGAATCTTTCAGACAAAAGGATGGGGCAAGATTCAAAGACATTGTGGGGAAATAGTTTTACTAGTTTAAAGAATATTTAGATTTCATCACCTACAGTACACGATAAAAGTTAAAAAATTCAGAGAATCCAGAGCAATCTCTAAAAGGGGCAAGACTGAAAACCAATGCTGCATAGCTGTGAACATCCAGCCCCCACCTACTACTGCATTAAAAACAGTAGTGATTCTGTAGTACATGGGCCTTCTCTAGACTGGAACTAAAATAGATTTAAGATGGAGTGAAGTAGAAAGCTGTTCTGTGTTCTAACAAGTCAAATTTCCTTTTGGAAATCATGGGCACTGCACCCTCAGGATTAAAGACCAGAGCAACCATCTGACGTGTTATCAGCACACAGTTCAAAAGCTAGCATCTGTGATGGTATGGTAGTGCACATGGCATAAGTAACTTGGGCATCTGTGAAGACACTATTAAAACTAAACAATATATACAGGTTTTGGTGCAACATATGCTGCCATCAAGACTGCAGCTTTTTCAGCCAAGGCCTTATTTATTTCAGCAAGACAATGATAACACATTCTGCACGTATTACAACAGCATGACTCCATATTGAAAAAGTCTGGCTGCTAAACTGGTCTACCTGTGGTCCAGACCTATCACCCACTGACAGTTGGAGCATTATAAAGCAAAATATTTGACAGTGAAGAACTGTTGAGCACCTAAAATACTATATCTGGAAAAACTGGAAAGAAATGTTAGTACATGGTCTTGTCAATTCTCAAATGCTTACACAATGTGATGCAACCCATTGGGATGGCAAACATACCCATGTAATTTTTTTATGTTTATCATGATCATACAACATATTATTCAAATAATCACATTGCTCACTTTGAACATATGATAAAAATAGGTTTTAAATTATTGCATTTTATTTACATTTTACACAACTCCTCTATTTCTCTAGAAATTAGGGTTTGTAGATATCCACTTAATTGCAACCATTTCCAGCTAGAATATTCATTTAACAGTGTCTCCACTGTATTTTAGATCAATTCGGTGTTATAAACTCTGCTCTTCTTTGGAAAAATAAGGTAGTGTATGTGTATTTAAGTCTGCATGTCTGCCTGTATGATCACGGTAGTATGAATGTGTATGTGTGTCACACTGGACTTGGCCTGAAACAGTGACTCAGCGAGGATGCCAGCTTATGGCTGATTGCAGAGAACAGCTCACAGAGGGGAAGCACTGTTTTGTCTTTGATTGAGGCACATCACACTGCATGCTCTGCAGAACGACAGACTACAGCTGCAGTGGCACTAGTGAAACTGGTAGATGGGAAGGAACCCAGGAATTTGACAGCATCAACTTCTGACAGTGCATTCGAGTCCACCCAGATGCCATCCTTCCTTCTTTCTCATTTGTTGAGCTCTGCAGTGGTTTAATGTGGAATGACATGTGGATAACAGCTAAAATATTCAACCACAAGTTTCAGTTAGTCTGCTTCATAGAGATTGAATGGGTCAAATTAACACCTCAGTTGAGTAGGAACGAAAAGAGACACTTATTAATCAACAAGCCAAAGCAGTAGTAGAGTTTCAGCCTTTTGCCACAGGGTGAAATGCCAGCCCAAGGCCCAAAGAAGGCAAACGCAAATCAAGCTTTGCAGGAGTAATTGAACTGAAGTACTGCACTTGCACTGCACTTGGGTTTATTTCTCTCTCTCTCTCTCTCTCTCTCTCTCTCTCTCTCTCTCTCTCTCTCTCTCTCTCTCTCTCTCTCTCCTGCTACAACCTCAGCTGGAGGCAACCAGAGGGGAGCCCTGCCTGCTGTTGCCTACTGGACAGAGAATGGTCTTGAATGACCTCTTAATAGGAGAGCAGCCCTGACCCAACTGGAGCTAAAACATGCCGCTGGCTTGAAGAGTCCACGAGCATAAAGACTCTCAGAGCCTCAGGAATCTCCAATCAACTGACATCATATGCCAAATTAAGTCATTCCTCCACTGCACACCGGTCCACTTCCAAATAAATGTAAAAAAAAAAGCTGACGAAGGCCTGTTCCCCCTCTTCTGGTGTTTTTCCTTTTTAAAATGCTCTTTACTGCCTACAAATATTCGGAAACTGAGACTTGCTGTTGTCCATGTGGTTGTGGACAAGAATCTGGGGGTGTTAGGTTTGTGTCACTGTCATTTAAAGGTCAGCAAAACCTTTGAGGGTCATGATTGCTCAGAGGAGAACAATCCTGGTGCTCTAAGTGTTCAGCAAAGGCTGCATTAGACATCCTAGCTAACAAGCTGTTGTTCACTTGAATCTGTACCCACTCCCACTACAGTTTGTTTGACTTTACTTTAAAAGGCCAAATAGATAAACACTAAACCACATTTACATGATGAAGGTTGGCTGTGCAACATATAACATGCACATTAGGAAACACAATAGAAAAACACATAGATGTGTGCACACACGTACAAAGTGACATTAAACACTTAAGTGCGAACACTGGAAGGTGGCCGAAGGTCACGTTTTGTGTTAACGTGTCAGCGATAAGACTGGCTCTGCCTCACATTGCTTCTGAATGTCAATTTATCACAGTTGGTGCTCCACGTTTATGTCAAAGGAAACAAATTATCACCACATACAAGACCGTGACAAACGGAGTAGGGAGGCGGGCATACTTCCTCAGTATTCCCTTTTTTTTTTTAAATCTAAAAGCACTATTTACTTCGAGTGATTATTTCCACATAACCTGCACATCAATCTCTCTCCGTTTATCCCTGCGCGCACACACCCACCCACACACCTCACTTCACAGTCCGTTCCCATCACCTGCCCGGAGATGGAGCTGTATGTGATTTGCCTTTCCTTTGCCATTTGTTTGAGCAGCGTCACTGGAAATTCAGCTTAATTGATCACTTGCTGTGTTTTGGAGAAGCTGTCTGTTGTTGCCAACACTACGAATAAATTCTCTTCTTTAGCAAACATGAGTGTTAATAAAAACGTGGGAATGAAGGGTAGGGGGATGCAGGCGTGCGCGTCAAGACAACTTGCACGCGGACACGTGTTGAATATTATCGTAAGCCAAAGATGCGTGCGCATGAACGCAGTCCTGTACTACTGGTGGACATCGGCGATTTCACTGGCGTAAACAGATGCCGTGCGGGGCGGCGTTCATGTACACAGCACCCGGAGACGGCAGTCAGCAGCGCCGTGCCAGCGCGCTCTGTGCCAGCACACGTGCGGTGGCGCATGGAGCTGTATTCATAAACGCTGAGTGACGTTTACGTCAGCGTTTATAAAAAAAAAAGCCATCTGGTGAAATTAAAACCATTATTAAACAAACAGCAGGAAAAAGCGGGCGAATTATGACCTCTTTGGCTTTCGATAGTTTATGCACGCCCGCACGTGCACGCGCGCACAGACAAATCAAGTCACATGCAGCGGTGAGTCTGGCTTTGGGAGAAGTGAAGCAGCTTGAAATGATGCTCCACTTGCGCAGCAATAGCATGAACTGTCAGGAAGGAGTTCGGTGGGGTTGTGGAGTTTGTATTATTATTAAAAATTAAAATATGCGCGTGCACCTGCAGCATCAGGTAATGAGGACAGCATTGGGGCAGAGTGCAAGAAAAAGGAGAATTTTTGTCGATAGCCTGTTTAAACGTGTTCATAGACAGACAGATTATAAAATGCAGAGACTACAGCGACGCATGTGAAACCGTGACGTCCCTCAGAACTAATCACGCTCATGCGCTACTTTATCCACGCGTGAGGAGGCACACACACACACACACATAAATAAAGACACACACACACACGCACTCGCAGAGGAAACGTTGCACTGCAGACCAGACTGGCGTGACTACACTGCCAGCTCACTCTGCCTGCTCTGATTTAAATAAACCTTCAGTCAGAACTGAAGGCGAAAAATGAGTTGCTCCCCTGTCAAAAGCATTCCCAAATCAGCAGCTGGGATCTATACGAGGCTTACGCGATTATGAATTACAGTGATAATCTATTAACTGCCTGGGAAAAAAATGTCTGTTTTCCATTTGTGCCTCCTGCCGTAGTCCTTGGTGATGAAAATGTCCTCCGATTTGTAGTTTGAGTTGAAATACGCATATGACTACAAAAATATACGCTGGGTATCATGAGCCCATTTTTTTTTTTCTCCCTTGCAGATTCACGCAGCTCAGCGCTCCTCGCCGTTCTGAGCTCAGTCTGGAGTGGCGCGGCTGTAGCGGCAGAATATTTGGCTGTAAACAGAGACACAGTGCTGTTGTCTCCATGCGAAACGTAGGCTTTTAGGAGACGGTGAGTGATTCGATGAGGATTTTATTGCAGAGAGGCTCTTCTCATCAGTGCAGGCTGGTGAGGGAACACGATTTTCTTACAAATTTGGAGATGTCTTTACCTACAGCGCGTGAAAGAGTCTTGTAATCCATTCGTGTTATATCATTTTATATGCTTCATTGTAAGTACTTAGTGTCCTTCTTGAGAACGCTACTCTTGTCTGCGAGACAGCCCAGCTGTGTTGATCACAGACGGTCTTTTGATACGTGTCAATTGTATCTCCTTGGAAATCATCACGTAGGAGCCAGGGAGAGAGGCAGGCGCGATGGGGGGAAAAAACAAGGGATCCCAGTTGAAAATGTAAGAGGATTTTTATTCAGCAACCACTGAAAAGAGATTAGGACGAGAGCAGTGGAAGTTAAATTGTGCTGCATATAAAATGGGCGGGTTAGTCTTATATTAGGTTGGCACAGCCTATTCTAAATTTAAATGGTCTGCGCTTGGCACAGTCTATTTAGGGTGCACTCTATTTACAGCCACGATTAATGAACCAAAACATGTATTTTGGACAGAGAGCTCGGTCCACAGAACCGATTTCATAGTTTAGTAGAGCAGTTTTTGTTGCTGACAGATTGAGAGAGTTCAACTCACTACAGCATCACCAATGAACAGTGAGAGAGACCTGCGCATATCGTCAGCAGCCGCTTCTCCAGCCTCAAGCTAAAATTCGTCAGATCTGAGATCACAGAGGATTTTTCTCATTCAGTCCGGCTAGAAAAGATTTTCACAAAAGTTTGCGGATATAGGCAGCGGACACCGAATATACCCCGACTCTTCTGCTGTAAGTGATTTTCTCCATTTTTCTCGCCTTTTTGTCAGGCAGAAGAAGGGGAGAGGGGAGTAACGCTCGGATTTAGAAAGGGGTGTTTTGTGTTGCTGGACACCGCTAGATTCGAAGACGAGTTTTACTGAGGAGAAGGGGGAGTTTGCCGTCGAAACGAAGACCGTTTAAGGGGTATTATTTGGCAAACAGGAGTCGTCTGATGCTTTTTAACGGGAAGCAGTCTGGTTTCAGCACCACGGACAGCGCTCCGAATAAAACAGCATCCGCGCACATTTGCTTAATTACTACACGCACGAACTGGATCGCCATGCATGTATTTAGATCAGCTTTGCAGAGATGCCAGTTGCATGCTAAATTTCTATTCAGCTCAAACATGTTCGTATATTGAAGGGGAGAGGGTGACATTTCCTCCGAATAACTTATAAAGTGTGCTTGTGCGGGATTTTCTCCTCCATTCGTTAATCTGCATCATCCCCGCTTTATCAAATCCTTGTCAATCAAAGGATTTATTTTTATTTTATTTCCTTTTAACAGAGCAGTGTATGTCCCCGAGACCCAGTCGCTCACAGTGCACCTTGGAACATCACAAGCAAGTCGCAGGGGTATTGTCTTCACTGTGGGCTGTGTTTCAGTGGCAGGATTTTGTGGTCGTTTGTGAAATATTGGCTTAACGTTTTTTAATACGTAAGTACTAATTGCTTTACCGTTCTGCAATCAAAAAATGGGCCGTGGTTCTTTGAGCACTGTGTTTTGCATGCACAATAGCGCAGACTATTGCTTACATACTTTATGACCCGGCTGACATCATAGCTTAATGATTGAGGAGGAAGCAAATGCTCCTATTTCAGGGGTATTTGGTTGGATATTGCGGTACCGCCGCGTTTCACATTGCAGGACGTTAGATGAGGCTGTATACAGGTGCTACAAGCTCACACAGGGGGTTATGTGGTCGATGATGCCTTGCCTTGTCATGTCTTAATTATTATGCGCTACATATGCAGCCATACCCTTTGCGTGAGTATTGAGTTTCATTTTTGAAAGTCGGTGATGATCGAAGAACTGAGCAGATATTTAGATTCTGTCTTCCACATAGTTAGGATGAGGAATATGTCTCTGTGAGTATGACACCTAATTCAAAATGATGATCCTGTGTGATGGCCCAATGCATGAGGCAGGGCCATTTGGTTTGATTCACGTGCTGTCAGTGAATCTATGAGAGATGTTAAGACCCAGGACCAAAAATCTCTCATAAATCATCTCTATGGGAAGAAGACCTCCCTCATAGCTTCCGCCTCCACATTGGTTGTTGCTGATTTGGCACACCTATTTGTTTACTGACACCTAATGAAATGATGTGTTAATGCTGGATCACTGGCTGACATGATTTGGTAGTGACGTTCTTTCTCTTTCTCTTTGACCTCCAGCAGTGAAAGGTCCTCATATTGCAACTATGTGTGGACGGAGCAGGACGGCGGCCTTTCTCTGTCTGGGGGCTTGCTTGCTTGCTGCCAACAGCGTGTTGGGTGGGAAAAGGTAAGACTAAACTTTAACTGTCAAGTTTATATTTACCTATGTATTACTTATTATTTGACCAGTGGATAATTCTAAATATAGGAGGAACAAATGATCTGTACATATTACACATACTGTTCATATACCCTGGTTTTGGAAACTTGTTCAGAATTTGAGACAAATTTTCTGTAGGATCAATATTGTAGGTCTAAGTATTGTCGATCATGAATATATTAATGGGAGATTTCAGTTGGACATGGTAACAGCAAAGACCACACAGCATTGAATGCAGTTGTGTTGAAAAGGAAAATAACAATAGTCTCAGTGGTTGCCAACTGGTCAGCTGGTCAATAAATATGTCAGTAAATCAGTCGGTCGGTCAGTCAGCCAGCCAAGGAGGCAATCAGTTGATGGGCTGATATTCTGCCTTTTTAACTGTGGGATTATTGGGTTCTAATTTTACAGCACACAGGACACCTCCATTTTTATAACTGCATACAGGTTATAAAAGAGACGAGGAATCAAAACAGCCACTATCCGTGTTAACAGAGTGAAATGCTGTTTTGGCATCTACTAGATGTTTATCCCTTGTGTGATAACATCTACTGTACATTCTCAGTTTGCGGACTTAGACTGTGTACAGTAGATGGACAGGTTTGAGCAGATATTATTTGACAGCAGCTGCAGGGATGTACAGACACAGTCAATGTCAACACCGAAGTGTCAGATGTCACCTAACCAGAAACAGATCAACACAGAGAGAAACAAGAAGCATGACTGGACAAGAGACGGCAGCAATAAGATCCACTGCCATGTGACTCAAGCTGCATTAATTCTCACATGACTTTGACTCCACTGCTTGGAATAATAAGTTTGACATTGAAAACTACATTCAGTAAGTACTCAGCTAAACAGTCACAATTACAGATTAAGCAACAACACCAAAAACAGAATCATTCATTTGCTGCAACCGCGTGAGATCATTTGAGCTACTATCCCATTGTGGTCCTTCCTGAGACTCCCAGAGAGACTGAAGGGGATCAGGCTTTTCTGCACAGTTGAATAATTCAGTAGAACTGTCACAGGCAGTTGAACTGAATGGTAACATCTTGAGATGGTATAACTTGCATCTCATCTTTGCAACAACTGCACAAAAACACACACATCTTCACAGTATATAATATGCTTTAGCTTACACAAAGGGAGCTCATGCAAAAACACAAACAAATGTGTGCTATTTTAAATTTCTCATGTGCTTCAACACATCATTGTTGCACACTGATTTGATGTAACTGAGTAATCACAGCTGTAGCTTAGCTTTGAGATGTACTGGCTGGCAAATGGAGGGTCTGATTTACTGAGTCAGATGCTGTACTTTGAGCACATTAGAAAATGTAAAAGTACTGATTACTCTACTGAGGAACTGTCACTGCAAACTGCAAATCAATTATCACCTAAAGATTTACTGTATAATCCAGTCCGCCTTTTTGAAGTCAAGCACACACACAGACACACAACTTGGGGGATCTCAACGAGACACGGTAATCAGGAAGACCTAGCACTCGGCTACTGCATGTTGCCAACGAAAGAAATTGCCTTATAATTAGATACACGAGTGACGAGAGAGAGAGAGAGAGAGAGAGAGAGAGAGTGAGAGAGAGAGGCATTGGCACAGTGAGTGTGAACAGCACTGTTGCTGTTCAGATGACCTGTAGATGGGGATGGTGTACAATGTTTTATGAGGAAGTGGCCCCTGGCTGATAAACATATGTATTCTTCCACTGCACCTTTTTCTCTCAATGTTCTTGTCTTTTCCTTGACATACAACCTTCACCCCACCACCCAAACCTCATCTTTCCCCATATACACCGTATGCGTGTGGGGAAAAATGAATCTTAAAAAAATATGTTTTTATATGACATTCATTCCAAATGTTCAAAAATAACTGGTCTTTGACTTGGCAGTGTCTTAAATACGCGGACTATTTTCAGTGTAAAGCAAGGTCACAGTACTTTTTAATATATTCTTTTTTCTCGAAAAAGTGAAATTCATTCATTATACTAATTATTAATGGATTATTAATGGAAGCATGAATTTTCCTTGTGATTGCTGCTATTAAAGGACCATGGGCCATCCTTGCTTGTTTTCTGTGTTAGTGGAAACGATAACAAGACAACTGTAACCCTTGGGGCATACCAAAACTGTTTTGGTGTCTTGCTGTGATTTGTCAAATTGAAAAAGCGTAAATAAATGTAGGAAATAAAAATATTTAGAAGGGAGGAAAGAGGACATTGGGTTTTATTTTGGCCTTTGCTGATGTCCCATGGATGCACTTTTTCTGTATTTATGCATAATTGGCTTCCGGACCTGAACAAAACACATTATTGTTTTGAGATTGATTATTTCAAAGCCTTTACCTCTAAAACAAAATCGTTCATCACTGGTTCTACAATTTTATTGCTGGATATGGTTTTCAGAGGGTTCTTCTTTTGTTGTCAGATAGATGGAGGCTTGTGAATTAAGATAAATTGGAGACAGTGTGCATCAACCATTTTATACAAGTGTGGTGTGGAGCTCCCTTATTTAGCAAGCATCATGTTTAGCAGTTCAGATTCAGATATGTAGAATTTGCCTCAACCCACATGTTTTATGTCTCTTTAAGACACCAGTCCTCAGTTTCACTTAACAGTATCCTCATCAGTTCTCCATCACGCTCATCAGACTTTTAGCTCAACCTCCTTCATCTCTGTTATCCCCATCTTTTCTTCTCTTAGGAGCTTCTCTCACATGTTTCTCCAGATGCCACTCTCCCTCCCACCACCCCTCCTATTTTTCCCTTCCCTCCTATCGCAAGTCTTTGCTAACTAATCTTGATGACCTCTCCCTCTCCTTGGAGACATTCAGCTAGCAGAGCTTGTTTCCAAACACTTGCTGTTTATTTAGCTTGCAATCAAACCAAATGTGTTTGGCTATGAAAAAGAGGGAGATGATGGTTGCTTAGCAGCATATGATAAATTGTTGACTTCCATCGGATTTATCAGCGCTAACACACATTCAAATACTTACATGGATGTGTGCACCGACGTTAAACCTACAGTACATGCATTAATTTAGCATGCAAATACATGTGCACACACACCAAAACATTCCTGCCGTATCCTGTCGTTATGATACACTATGTAATTAGGGCCCGTATTCCTGATTATGAGTGTGCTGAAGTATTTATGCATGGAGATGCTGCAAGCTCTGCTCGCACAATTACTGACTGTGAGTGTTTTCGGCGTTGCTCTAAGCATTTTGTTTCATGTTGTTCAAACAGCACATTCAGCAATGCCTTTGTGATCTCCATATTAAGATGTAAACAATGTGTTATGATTTCTCTATTCGCTGCTTGTGAGACTATATCCATGTGTGGGTGTGTGTGTTCTGCATGCTGTTTCACATCCAAATGTTGAAAGTAACACTTTCAAACTTCTCTGTATTAAAATTATTAGAAATTAAATCTTCTAGTCAACCTCTGAACAGTCACTTGCTTATTCATCTCATGTCATACAATGCAAAAACTCATGGTCTCATTCTGCGCTATAAATTGGCAACAGCAAAATACATCTGTGACATTTTCTACTACACTAGTCCACTTCACAATGCTGCCCATGTGGTTCAATATGCTCCCTTCAGAAAAGAGTGCCTCAAGTTTGTTCTCTTTTGGAAGTTATGACTTTGGTTTTGAACTTTAGCTGTGACTTAAAATCTTCATCTTTGCTTTGCCAGCTCTGGGCAGAACGGCATGACAGATGAACAGAAAGATAACACTACAGTGTTCACCAAGATTTTAGACAGCCTTCTGGATGGCTATGACAATCGCCTCAGGCCAGGACTAGGAGGTCAGTAAACCCTCATTGAATGCATTTTGTCCCACATGTTGATGGTTTGAATCATCGTTTTTTTGTTTTTTGTTTTTTTCAAAAATGTAAATGTAATACAAATAGTGTGCTGCCAACATTATCACTAAGAATGATATTTGTATGACTAAATTTCATGGAGTCGGGTTGGTATTCATTCATCACCTGGTGCATTTGTGAGACACAGATTTTTCGGCCAGTGCTTGTATGTCATTTTATTGTGTGGGCTCCTATTCACTGTGTTGTCAAAGGTCTTTTGTTGGTGAGAAGAACAAAATGGCATGAGGACTGAGAGATAAGTCCAGAAATGGAAAATCAGAGAAAAAGATAAAGAGAAAGAAACATTACAGTAAAAAAGAAATGAGGAAGTGATAATGTGAGAATTGGTGTGTGAAGGACACTGAGGTTCACACAATGTGACGCAGCAGGCATCAAACAGACAGCCGAATAAAACCAAGCCTGCTAGAAGTTCAGCAGCCAAAGGGAAGAAATTATGGATTATGATTGGTATCATTCATAAATAAGGCTGTCATTTTTCAGTTTCAGAACCCTATGACACATACACACACTTTGCCTTTGCAACCCCTCACAAATGAATCCCCAGGTCTATGGAACCAGAGTGGCATATTTTCAGTAATACAGCAATGCCCAAATTTATTAAGACATTGAGCCACTGCCTGGGTAATGGAGTTGACACTGAAACCAATACCAGCAGAAATGGTTATCGACATCCAAAACGGGCATTTTTATGGTGTGTGTTTCTTTTCCGGTGTGTTTGTGTGTGGATGTGTTAAAAATAGTGTTGAATAGATTGAATGGATCAGAGGCTATAGCCAGGTGGTCCTGTATTAACAGGTAGTTAGGAGCTAATGAATGCCACTGATAGTCACTCACTCTGGCAATTTCCTGCTTCAACAGAGCGTGTAACTGAAGTCAAGACTGACATTTTCGTGACTAGTATTGGGCCAGTTTCGGACCATGACATGGTAAGACTCTTTTCGCCTCTGTAAATGTCACTAGTTTCCCCATGTCCCCGTCCCTCCACCCTCAGCCTTGTCTTCTAATCTCTCTAGACACGGCAGTGTCAGAGCAGTAAAATATTTATTAATTTGATGATTCATTCTATTAACGCTTAATGTGTTAATGACATACACTATTAAAATGTGTTTGTTTCGTCTGTGGATGGAGTACTAATGTTTCAGAACTTTATGCATGCTATGGATCTGAATAACGTTAATACTGGGCTTCAGTATATCACTGTTATGATTTCCACAGTCTTCTTTAATATACTAGTTTAAAAAAAGAAGCTGTGGGCTGTTTAAACATGAGTGTCTGATCTCTGGCCCGTGCACTGCAAACCAATTAATCTCATCCAAATGTCTCACTGCCTCTCTTTTTACCACTTAAAAAAAGACTCCTGTTACACGCACGTGAACTGTGTGTACTCTGTTTGACATAATGTCACTTAATTGCAATGGCTGACATTCGAGTCGGGACTATTTTGCTGCTGTGTTAAAGCCAGAAGGAATAGCTGAAGAACATTTTCCCCATCTCTAGCCTTGACTTATCCTCCTCTATTACCTTGAAGCTCTGTTTTAGCTCATACTAATTATCGTACGCGGGTCGAGTGGAAAGAAGGGAAAAGAGAAGAAAAAACAGGCTACACTGTAATTTTTACTAGCTACCTTTACTCTGCCGTGCAGTCATGTGGAACCATTAAAATCTGCTCTCAGCTATAGTCATTAGCCTGTCTTCAAAATGAAATGTCCTCCTAATTTTGTGTCCAGTGCTGCCTTTTTGTGTCCAATGTAATTTAGATTGCCAAGCAAGGAAGTTTTCCCCAAAGATAAATGCTAACAATGATCATTTGTGGCACTTACCTAACAATGTAATACAAAATGACAAAATACTAAATGATCCTCCATGTGCATGGAGCACATTAAACTGACCAGACCATAATTATGTAAACAATAAACAGCGAGAAAATGGAAAGGCAACCAGACATACAGGATTACTATGCAGACCAATTATTATATTTTAACAATGGAGGCATTCTTTTAGAAAAGACACCAGCCAGAAAACCACACACCTCCCAAAATCCTCCCTGTGTTTGTCAAAGCCCTTAACATGAAGAGACTAGTACCAGCAGGGAAACTAGGCCAAGATTACCATAAGGAAGTCAAAGTGACATTGAGTAGAAAAAAGAAAAAGTGAGAACATGAAAAAAGGTGAAAGGGAAAAATAAAGTTGGATTACTCAGCATCTTCTCCAAGCCAGCTGTAGGAGATGAAGGCAGAAAGTAAAAGTGCTTCAGGGCGTGGGCTGGCTTTCCTTTTTTTGTCTCCTCCTATGTTTACTTCTCTTTTCCTCGGCTTGTGGCCACAACTTTACCTGTAGGAGTACACCATTGACGTCTTCTTCAGACAAAGCTGGAAGGATGAAAGACTAAAGTTCAAAGGCCCCATGGCTGTGCTGCGTCTCAACAACCTGATGGCCAGCAAGATCTGGACCCCTGATACCTTCTTTCACAATGGGAAGAAGTCAGTGGCTCACAACATGACCATGCCAAACAAACTGCTGCGAATCACAGAGGAAGGCACGCTGCTGTATACCATGAGGTAGGCTGACATGTTCTACTACACTGGTGCAATAAAAATAAAGAGCCTGTGTGTTATGTTAATATCAATGCACAGTTTTTTTGCTGATACATAATTATCTGAATTGAAAAAGAATGACTGAATAGTAATTTTATTGCTTTATTATGGCTGGTAATGCTTTCACAAATTTAATCTTGAATGATAAAGCTGGTGTTATTCTATATTTTTCAGCAGATTTCATCTACCAACAACACCAATAACATAGTAGCCTGCCTATATGCTATTAAATCACATTACTTTACACACCCCAATATCAAAAATTACAAGTTATCCTCAAGGGCTTTACAATAAGTACAACATCCAACATCCTCTGTCCTTAGACACTTGAATCAGTGGCACTAAGTCTATTTGGTCTATTATATCTTAAATCTCATAAAAACAGGTCACAAATATATGTTTGATGACTCAGTAACATCCTAAGACAGCTGAGTACTATAGTCTTTGCAAATATTGCAAATTGAGGTAAACACACATTTTTGTTGGGTCTATTTCCAGAACTGTACTTACACACATTTGTTCCACTATTGAGTATTTACAGCACCAGGATGGTGTATGTGGGAGTACCTCATAATAACAATTGACCATTCTCATGGTAATGAAAGGACATGGCTTCTAGTACATTAGTGTGGTTTACAGATGTGTTGTAACTCACTATCGGACAACAATGGACATCTGTGTCATAAATTTAAAAAAAGCTATATCAGGCTTTACCAACACAGATAATAGTTGGGGGAAATCATTTGATTGTTGGTTTTGTGCTTGGTTTTTGGTAATGGAACTTGTTTTATTACTGTCACGTTGCATTGAGTGATTATTCTGAGGCTCATTGCTTCTGCACTGTATAATTCTATAGAGATTACAGTCAGTCATTTATAAGTTTTGTGTACCACAAAGATTTTCATTACAAATTGTCATTTTTCCACTTGGAAAAATAAAATGGGTTTTATTGGGAGTTTATAAGATAAGATGTACAACTATCTGAGCTCAGTTTAGAACCACATGTAGGACCTCAGTAGCCTTCAGCAGATGGCGGGTAAATAAAAACCTTGAGGACAGTGCAAACGTAGATGCACACAGATGTCTAAGGCGAGGATCATAAAACATTTGTTTTAACATGTTTACTAGCAGGGGGAGGGGTATAGGCGGAGCCTATATTACTGTCACAGATTAGTGAGATAAAGGATGGATGGGAGATTAGCGTGTCACTGGTGGCCCTGACATGCTGTTTCTCACCAAGCTGTCAGGAAATAGAATCCCACAGCTCAGGGAACTGGAGCGTTTCTGTTGGGGAGAAGTAGCTGCAGTTTGACAGTGTTTGGTGCTGAGAGACTGGAAAAAACTACACTACACGCTCCTGGTGCCTGGTGTCAGTTTGCCTCAATTCTTTCGGTTGTCTTCCTCAACTTTCCACCAGCACTGTCACCAGTTTTTCAGGCTTTGCTTCATGCTCTGTTTTTCTCTCTGTTTTTGTGTTTTTGTGTTTCTTTTTCTAACCCACTTTCCATGTCTGTGTGAATCTCTTTAGGCTTACAGTAAGAGCAGAATGCCCCATGCACCTGGAAGACTTCCCCATGGATGCCCATGCTTGTCCACTGAAGTTTGGCAGCTGTAAGTGACCTCCATACTCATACACAAGCTTACATACATTCACATATATGCTTATGAATTCATCACACACACACACACACA
>JAUBNQ010000006.1:17858429-17869604 GCA_032353495.1 Ctenopoma kingsleyae | reverse complement strand
GTCCTCTTTAGCACCCAGCCTAGATACAGGGTTTAAGTTGCATATAAATGATTATCTTTTCTGTGAGTGAGCAGGCACGACGTACTTTTGACCTCATTCAACATTTTGATTGTCACGTTTGAATGGTTACCTGCTCAGTCAAAACATTGTCAAAGGCAAATTTCTGCCTGGGACCCGTAAGAGTAGAGAGATAGAGAACACAGCCATACTCCTGTAGGCTCACGCTCCACAGAGATTGGTCTGTGGTTTGGCTGTAATCCAGTAGCAGAGCAATACATTTTACTCACTCTCCTGAGATTGATCAGATTAACCCTCTCACTCCCTATCATTCAAGGGTTGTCAATCAAGTGCAAATGTTGGAACCAACAGAGCAAAAAACACACTGTCAGAGAGATCAATAATAATAACAATAATAAACTATGACTTTGCTTCATGCTGAAAAACGCTCAAAGGACAAACAAAGTTTAGAGTCTGTTTAATTTATTTTAGCTTCGCCTGGAGCAATTTATTTTGTAATCTGCTGGGAACTGAGCACAAAAAGTCTGTCAGACTGATTACCCCGATAGTCATTAAATCAACATTCTATAAGCTTTACATTGTTTTTTTCAGAAACCTATTAACCAAGTAGACATCTGCCCCACATTCTCCAAAAATGCACATTTGCACTGTTTGTCTATGTATAGTCACGTCATACTTTTCCTTGCCTGAGGCAGCAGTGATAGCCATACTACCTTGGAAAAAAAAAAAAAACTGTCTGCTTCACCTTGTCATTTCTCACCTTAAATATCTAATTTAGTTTCTCAAATTTGCTTTCTTGCACCATCCTTCTCTGTATCCTGACTTATTTTCCACTACCCCATTTGTGTGCATTTGAAGGTGAGTGTGCAAAAACCTTGTTAGAAGATATGCATCATATAAATCAAGTGTTGGTGCATGTGCATGTTGAGCTAAATTGAGTGGAGGGGACTCTCCAGAATTGAGTTACACCACTATTAATCCAGTTAGAACTTTCCAGATCAATGACTTTGTTCATTAACAGCTTTCAAAGCCTCAAGTCTATTAGTTACAACATGTCAAATGAAGTCATTTAAAACCAGCTCTGGAGTCACGTTCTAATGAATCAAAATGCTAGTGTTCTAAATGATTCCTTAGTAGACCTGTGAGTAAAAAGACACAATGGGGAACTCTTCCTAGAGTTTTTAAACACATTTATCTCAACACATTGTCAGTCACATACACACAGAGTGTAACTCTGTAAGATACTTAGAAACAGACACAAGATGATCAAAGTTAAATTTGTGTCATTCCAAATTTTAAAACCAACTGTTTTCTTTTTTTGTTTTTGTTGTTTTTCATTTCTCTTTCTCTCTTGGTATTAAGACATTGGAGGAGTTCGAAGAGGAGTTGTTTCCATGACAACTGAGCTTGTCAAACACACTAAAGTATTTATGATTCCAATCATTGGGGCGCTTTTTGAGCACTTGTGTAATACCCAGTGGTGCTGCCTTTATCCTCCCCCACAAAATTAACTGATTTACTGGCAAACGAAATACCTGACAGATTGATACCGCTGTTACCACCTATTCTTCCACCCACCTTTTCAGTTTTTTCATCCCTTCCTAGTACTGTACCCCATGTATCTCCAAATATGTATACCGTATAAGTCTCCATCATCACCCGACACCGTGTATAGCATTTAAGTTACGTAGTTGTTCACATTAACTGTTGTCCCTTTAAATACTTACTCATCTTCCTTTTCATTATTGCCATACTTCTCGTCTTCCTTCTTTCAATCTTACATCTGTAACCCTCCCACCTGCTGAGGCCATCTATGCACACTACTGTCGGAAAAATCTCTTTGCACTGTCTGTTCTCCAGTGGAGATTGTTCTGACACCCACCTCATAAGCAGTGACACATTGATGTTAGCGTGCCACTCTACCAGAAATATCAAGGCACTGAACTTAGGTTTAAAATGATATACACTGCTGTGTTAGAAATAAGATGCCAGTATTCAACGTACCTTAACCGATATATACATATACCGACATATATTTACCAAAAGATACTGTAGCTGGTAATACCATCTCAATATTCTCAGGCTTTCAGCATTTTAATTTTTTATTAGGAGGTTCGACAAGCATAACAGACTGCTGATCTGTGTATTTGCTTCAAATTGGAATATTGTACTGGCCCATTTTTTTTAAGCTACCATTTGTTTTTCATTTGTTCAAGTTGTACTCGTTCCAAGTGAAGTCATACCGTGTGTGATGATGAGACAGGTGTTACTCTTGACTATTCCTGTATTTCCTTTTTATTCAGTTCAAATTTACTTGATAGGAAAGCATGCAATGAAAAGCCCTGGAACAAATTTCAACAGTAAATTATTTCAAATTAAACAATTTAGATCTATTTAGTTGTTACTCCCTTTGGAGCCATAATAAATACCAGGAATGACCACATCCCCTGTGTAACTACTATACAGATCCAGTATATCCATCAGAGGTGTTCTGTTTGGTTATGGCTAATGACCAATCATTAATTTGGCTCTGACTAATGAGAACATGATAATCATCCTTTATGCTTCATGTCACAGCACCAAGTTGGCAATGCCAAAGGCATGTGAAAAGAGAGTGGGAGGATGAAGAGTCTATGATTCATCACTTAACACTTCATCAGAACTGAGGAGGTAGAAGAAGAAGAAATAATGTTGGTGGACAACAGTAAAATCTCAAGACAAATGTACTATGTAACTGAGCGTCAGCTGCCAGTAGGTATTGGATACAATAAAAAAGTAATGAAATACAATATTTTCAAGTTTCTTTTTCTTTAAGCTGTGAGAGAGGTTAGTTAATCAGACTCAGTGCTAATTTTGTTGAGCAAATATTACAGGGTCTTGTGCAAGCTATTCTTCATAATGAATGTTCACTTCCTTTGACATTATGTCATTATAAAACTTGAGAACTAGCTTTGTAGATTTACAAACAATAATTTTAAAGGCAATGGTCTGTAAACAAAGGCTGCTATAAAAATGAGTCATATTAAGTTAAGTACCAATCAATAGTATTTAGCAGCTTCGTTAGAGGTCTTTCAGAGGCTGGAGAGTTGGTGCATGAAATGATGGTACATTAGTCACAAATACCAGAGAACAGAGGAACATTGAAGTGAAGAAAACATCATATCTACATCGGATCTCCTTTTACTTTCCTTACTACCAGTTTGAGTTTATTTGGATCAGCAGGGGTTGTATTTGTTTGTAGATTTCTGTATTGATGAAGAGTATTGAAGACAGATTTCAAAACTTTACAAAGAATTTATTTCCCAAAAAGATTTAGATTTTTGAAGTGTACATCTTAAAGATGACATTTGTGAGGGTCTGAGCATGTTGAATGTTGTGCCAAGTACTGTACATACTGCCCATATCATGTAGATGTGTAGTTGTCCTGTACATAAATGTCTGTCTCCATTTATAGCATGTGTATATGCATATTTTATAGTTCCTGTACAAGCCAGCTGTTCTCCAGCTCCCATCATGATTTGATGGACTGTTTGCTCCTCAAGCTGATGTGTAAACAATATTTGATGTGTAAACATCTGCAGTAGCATGTTCTGTGGTGAGCAGCACATCATTAGATATGCTCTGACCCAGTTCCTCTCTTTCTCCATACACTGTCTCATATCATCTTTTAATGGCTGACGTAGATTTGATTTTCCAGAGTTGATATACAGTCCTTAAAATTGTGCATATATTGCTCTCAATTAACGTTTTTGCATTGTTAATTTATTGTAACTGCCTGTTCATTGTTGTGCAGGTCACATTTAGACACACAGGCTATTTTTCAGGATTGTGTATCTCTGAGGTCAACTGCATCTTTCAGCTGCAGCTGTGGAAATCTCTATCTTTCTGAGTTTATTAAAAGCACAAGCTACAAGACTGCACCAGCTGCTGCACATAGATTAATGTGAATAAAACTGCATGCTCATATGATTTATGAATAAAAAATAACTCACCATACAATATGATGGTACCTTAAGATTACTCCCTTTTAAAAATACATAATGTAGAATGTACTGGTTCCTGTAGTGAGTGTTATCCTGGCACAGCTAAATGTGCCAAAAGTTGGGTGCGTATTCCAAAAGAAGCTCAGTATTTATGCAAAATAATGTTTTGACCTCTCACTATACCCCACAGTGGGCAGCAAGCCATGCTGTCACAAATGTACTGTGCTCCATGACAGGTGACACTACTTTCTAGCTCTAAGTTACAGTAACGGACAGTAACGGACTAACGTGTTGCCTGAGCCAACACATAAACCAAACCGTATTCAGCAAACCAGCTACACTGCTTTCAGTATCACATATTAGAGTTCATACAGACTTTCAGGATGCGTTATTTGCTACCATACTTTCTTTTCATACATATATGATGCACAGATAAGTAATGATAGCTGTTACATTGCGTTAAATTTGATCATATTGACCTTGTCTGTGTGTCTCCCTGCAGGAGTGACCACTGTCCTGACTATGACCACACTCAGTATCAGTGCCAGGAACTCTCTTCCTAAAGTGGCCTATGCCACAGCTATGGACTGGTTCATCGCTGTTTGCTATGCCTTTGTCTTCTCGGCCCTCATTGAGTTTGCCACAGTCAACTACTTCACCAAGAGGGGTTACGCCTGGGATGGAAAAAGTGTGGTGCCAGAGAAGGTATTTGAAAACACCAGTCACTTGTCAGGCACAATAAAATCTAAAAATGACATACAGAATATGGACTTCTGGTTTAAATTGTTGTTGTTTTTTTTTTACCAGAACAGTTTGCACTTAACTTGTGATGGAGCTGGGTCAGGCAGAGAACATTTAGTTGTTGCTGCCACCTCATCTCATAGAAAATGCAATTTGAGTAACATGACATGAACATTAATAGTTTAGTGTTCATCTTGTGCTTCCTGCTCCACTTGTCTCTGTGGTGCAGTTAGCAGCACAGCACTCTATAATCTCCAGCTGTTATATATTAGATTGCTGAATATAATGATTCTGTTTGAAAACATGAAAATGTGAGGAATTCATATTTATTAAGTTTAGATCAATCTTTTTTTTTATAAAATATTCACCAGTATGACACTTTCACATTAGTAATTGCTCAGCAGACACAAAACATGCACTGTGTCACAGTCCAAGCATTGATGATTGCTGTAGCCTGAACCCTTTATCTTTCTTATTTCTCCAATACTTTCCCCAAAAAATAAAATCAGCAAAAGAAGAAGAAGGAGTCCCTCCTGAAGAAGAACAACACTACAGCCTACCCAGCTGCAACAGCTACAGCCTTCGCTCCCAACATTGCCAGGGACCCTGGATTGGCCACTATTGCCAAAAGCGCACCACCACCCCCAACTGAGCCCAAGGAAGAGCCAAAGCCCAAGCCTCCAGAGGCCAAGAAGACCTTTAACAGTGTGAGCAAGATAGACAGGATTGCCAGAATAGCCTTCCCTCTGCTCTTTGGAACCTTTAACTTGGTCTACTGGGCGACCTACTTGAATAAGAAGCCCAAATTGCAGGGGATGAATCCAAACTAATCCATGTTTCATTCCTTTGAAATTCTACCTGTAACTATTTGATTTTCTTTCGTATTCCTCCTGAAAATGTGTTTATTTTCTGACAAATATGGTGTCCATGCTGGTTTGAATTCCCAGTTGTTGCATTGCTTCTATATTTACCTTCTGTTTTGGAGATTTTAAAAAAACAAAATGGAGAAAAAAAAGAGAACGATAACTATAGAGACTTTTGAAAGGGTGTTGTTCAGGTCTTGGATGATGCTCCTATGAAAATGCTATTATAGATATATAGCCAAGAGAATGCTATTCTACAACTGCACATGTCCCAAAGTTGTTAAGGGGCTTTAGTTTCTATGTTGATTTAATATTTATTTTTCTATTTTATTTAAACATGGTATCACGGACAAAGTAAAAGGCTCTTGTGTATATGCATGGGGAAGGCATCTTATTATTTATGTTTATTTATTTAAAAAAAAGATCAACATTGACTGATGGCTTAGGTTATTTGATATCAGCAGCAAAATTATGCGCTCAGTCTCTGTCAAAATATCTTCCATTCTCTGTAGATGTTTTATGAGATTAATTATGTCATTCTTCAGAATATGTTAGGGTTTCTGCAATAGCAATAAACATGTCTCAGTGGACACACCATTTATTTAAGGATCAAAAATACAAAAATTCAATCATCTCTGTGCTCAGCATTGAAAATATTTATTTCTTTTCACAGCACTGTAAATATTATCAAGTGTTAGAGATGTCAATATTATGTTTAAGCTTTGCAAAGTGTAACTAAAGGGTATGTTTATTGAATACATGGAAAAGTAAACTTTTCTATTTAATTTATTTTTGTTTCCATTTATGATACTTAAAAAGAAAAACTGGTCTAATCCATGCTTAAGTGACTGTTTCTCGCCAAGTCAGCATTCCATTCAAAGCTGCTTTCACCATGAAGTAAAATATTATTCAACTGTGTACACACTGACGTCAGCAACAGCAGCAACATTAACAGTGTAAACCAAGATTGGCTTGTTATGATTAAGAATGTAAAAACAAAATCTTCTTCTCAAATCCAGGAGTACTTTTTACAGTTAGAATGAAAACACTCATTAGTTACTTATTTAATTAGTTTCTTTTTAGCTTTTTATTATCAATGAAGGGGCCTCGTTTGCCAAAACGCCATTTATAGCAAAGTACAGTGAGCATCGCTGTAAGAAGGGTGGGGCACATTGAGAAGGAGGAGAAGTGCCTTTTCCAATTTCAGAGTTGAAGCTGTGATGGCTACTACTTTGTTGATTGATGGCGCGTCTGTATTTTCCATCCCACTGTGTCCCCTGACCCTGTTTGCCATAGTCCCCCATCTCCCGTCAGTTGAAAATTGAGACATAACACTCAGAAAGTACCAGCTACACTGCCTTCAGTATCACATGCCCGTTTGGACTCATTTGTTGCTGCTTGTTGGTGAGGAGCAACAGCGAGAGACAGGGACAGAGACAGAAAGAGACAAAGAGAGAAAGGAGACATTGAGTTGAAGTGGCACTGTAATCTTACTTTAGCCGGCGCTGTGTTTCGCACAGACAACTTGTCTTGTAGTTCTACGATAGTGACGAAGATGAATATATTTTTGTAGCATGATGTCAATCCCTCTTCCAAGAAAAACCAACAGAAACTAATGCAAATGTGAAAAGAATGCGTTTGTGTTTGCCTTGAACATTGCTTGCTCTTTTTTTCTTTTAACTTTAGGGAAATGCTTCTTCTCTGATGTGGCACGTTAAGGTTTCTGAACCGTCCATTTTAAATTATGTTAATGTAGCAATATTAATTAGCAAGGGCT
This sequence comes from Ctenopoma kingsleyae, assembly GCA_032353495.1. Taxonomy (NCBI): domain Eukaryota; kingdom Metazoa; phylum Chordata; class Actinopteri; order Anabantiformes; family Anabantidae; genus Ctenopoma; species Ctenopoma kingsleyae. The sequence continues at coordinate 17,862,222 of JAUBNQ010000006.1, read as the reverse complement.
TTTCTTAGGACCTGAATCTGACACTCGGTCTGGGGGTGATATCCATTGTAGCTTTACACTGACTCCTTCAACATGTTGCATCTGTATGCTGTACATAGAAATCTAGGAATTATTTAGATTTGGTCAAACATTGCATTGTGTGTCCATGTGGAGTTCTGAAGCCTTTGGCTCCTACTCTACTAACTTGTTTCTCACAATCTCCACATTTCTAGCTGGAGATTGCATTATGGGTTCATATGTTTTTACAGGGCGCTGAACAGGCCAACAGGCATCTAAAAACCCTGCATAATTTCCTCTATTTCCTTTGTTTGTGCATTATGGTTTAGAAAACGTGCTATCGCTAGAGAGAAACTGAAAAAAAAGAAACTAGTGGTTGTTGCTATTGTTATTATTTGCATTATCATTATGACCAATACTATATCCCCTAATGGCAGACGTCTTTGCTATCACATGCAAGCAGTCTACTGTTCACACCCACTTAGCTTACAAGTAGAGGGTCACGGAACTGCAAAGTGTAAGGGTGAAGGGTTGTATAAAGATATTTGAATTTAAAACTATTGTATGTATGTTTATTACCATGAAGAGAAAATATATATATACATATGTAAAATACATAATGCATACAGTATTTGATTCTATTAATGAAGATATTAGCTAAGATGACGATGAATATTGTTTGTATTATCAACCTATTGTTATGCATTTTGCACATTTAGAAGAACAGTAACATTACATTTATGTAGTCAGCTTCGTGCTATGCAAGAACAGCTTTGAACCACATCATCGACCTTCTCTCCCTGACCATTGTGTTTCAGATTTACAAGCTATTGTTTTAAAAAAATAAAATTAAAAAAAAGCTTAGCTTTTATATCAGCTGTGAACCCATTAGCTTTCTTCTTTTCAACCATGGCTATACAGGGTGACATCAAAGAAAACACTGGATTATCTCTTTTGTTTGCGCTTTGGATTTGTTGGTGGTGGAAGGGAAAATGGCTTTCATTGTTGATTGCACTTTTTCTCCAGAGACATGCAATAAAATGACTGAACTGGAAAACCAGGAGCAAAACTGTAACAAGATCACCTTGTTAATAGTATTTTTGTTCATTCCTGGAGCTTGTTTGTCATTACAACAACTAAGGCAGGTGAAAATGTTATTTTGCCAAATAGATCATTTTGTTTGATGATTTCCTTTCTAAATCTCAATGATAATACAGGGAGTGCAAAAGAGTTTTGACTTTGACAAGAGAAAAGTGAATTTTGTACGCATTTCTTTTGGGAATATATTTGATAAGCCCCTCTGTTGTTCTCCAACCAAGAACAAACAAAAGCTAAAGACCGTTTTACAAATACTTCTGAGCCAGGTCTGGTTTTGCTACATTTAATGCTCCAGATAGAGAATGTGACATATGAGGCACCGTGCAATCATGAGCTTCCAACTTTTACACTCACACCCATATGCAGAGCATACATGTAAATATCACATCTGTCGGCACATCAGTAATTCTTTCATTATGTTTAATGCAAGGTCCATTGCAGTTCTCAGCAGCACTTGCTTTTCATCATTGAGTCTTTGGTTATTCCTAGATACCTACTGGAGTTTTTTCTTGTATTTTTATCAGGCAAACTATGTTCTGATTTTCACTGAAATGTAAAAAAAAAAAAGTAATTTTCTAAAGCACAAAGGTTGATTAGGGTAAGATATAGTATGGTAAGACTGTATACATAATGGACATCAACATGCACACACTTTCAAAATGCACACAACACTTATCTGCATACACTACACAGGAATGTGTTGGTAGTTCAGTTATACTGACAAAGGGTTCTGATGTATGTAGATTAAATGGTGAACCTTCTGTAAATGTTTTCTTTTGTTTCTTTTGGTTATGATATGGCCCTGTAGAATCCAATTCTCTGCATTAGTCTTTAAATAAAAAGAAAACAAATGAAAGTGATGGCTACACCTCTGTCCTTGTGCTGTGAATAACCAGACAAAGGCTAAGATGCAGATCTCTGTCAAATCTGTTTGAAGTGCACCGTTTACATCTCAGGTAGTAAATGTGAAAATCACGTGACATATGCTATAGCATGTGTTTTAAATGTCAAGAGCTTTTGCTGGAAACAGTTAAAATATTCAACATATACGCAACAGACAACATAAAGTATTTATAAATCAGACGTTTATTTTTCACAAAACAGTGGTGCCATTTGGAATAGAAAGAGCCCAGAATGAGTCAGTAAGTACATGTTTAACATGTAAAGGCAAGGTTGTTACAGACGCTGTTTATTGGGACCCAGATTAGACACGAAGCCAAATATTTCAATTCTAAGTGATGAGTAACTGGTGAGTCAGAATAAAATTGCCTTGTGTGAACTGGTCAATATCTTAGTTCTGTTTGAAGGGATGCTGCAAATGTTTTATTACATTTTTATGTATTTTCTTTTTTCTGTTTTTCATCTTGGCTCTAAGAATGAGAAGTCTGTCAGTCAGGCAGTCCACCACTTTGGTCATGATTTTTAGATGTGTCACTGATGGTGTCATAGTTGGTTCATGACTTAATACTTGCAGAAGTAATGAACTCTGCATCAGTAAGTATCTGTTTCTGATTAGCTAATGTTATGCTGACATACTAAACTACACTGGTGAACATGGTAAACATTATATTATTAACATTAAAGAATATTAGAATTGGCCATAGTAGCATACTGATATTAGCATTTAGCTCCAAGCACAAGCTTGTCAAAGTACATCATCACAGAACCACCAGCATGCCTAGTCTTGTTTGAAGCTTGCCCAGTGGGTGTTGGTTTTGATACTGCACACTGCACATCAGAGCCACTGTTTCTGATACTAGGCAACTGTGCTTTCTTCTACCCCTAACCCCACATCCCTAAACCTTTCTTCTAAACTCTTTGAAATGGTTGAAACTGGTTCAAAGTTCCAGAAATGAAGGTTTCTCTAGATCCTTTTAATATTTAATAATCAATATTCCACTATAAAGCATTTATAAAAGCCCAGCTAGGGCATGTTAAAGCTTTATTATTTGTGCTATCAGCTACAAGAATTTGCTGGTTCCTGTCTCAAAGGTATCAAAAAACACAGCCCAACTATTGCTCAACTGACATCATTATTTTTTTCCTCATCACTTTTATCATCGTTCTTCCTCCTCTTCTCTCATCCCTGTCCTCTCCCACCCCGCCATGAGACTTCAGGTGCAGGGGAACGTGCGCTCCTTCCTTAAAAGCATGTGAGCTGCCAAGCCCTGAGACTGTTATGTAATAAAGCTGCTTCTCTCTGGCAGAAGAGCAGGCTTTTTCTCCTTCGCTCTGCCTGGTTCTTCTTCTCACACTCTCTCTGTCACTTTTTCCACACAGAGGGGCACAGAGGGCTATGGGGACATGTCCCACTCAGTCTTAGGCAGAGGAGAATTGTACTCCCACTGTTTCAGTCTCAAATACATCTAGTTTATTTTTTCTTGATCTGTGTTTTAGAAACATGTTTAAATTTTGACAAAAAGCATGTTCTGAATGGCTCCTTTTCCTAGAAACTCAATTTAGAAAGGAATTAAACAGTCTGTCCATTTATCCCCAACCAAGCATTACATCATACACAAGAGCCTGCAATACTGTCAAAACAGAGCAATAGCCACACAAAAAAGGTAAATCAGAAAAGTATTTACCAGAGCTCTTTCTTCTTAACACAAAGCCACTGCTACATGCTCAGAATCAAAAATAAAAATAAAATCAGCCTCAATAAATAAAGGACTTTAAGGTGGGTTTCTCATTCAGACAC
>JAUBNQ010000006.1:17811120-17823924 GCA_032353495.1 Ctenopoma kingsleyae | reverse complement strand
AAATGAAAGCAACCGACATCAACAAATACCCACTTTAAGTGTTAACATTCTTAATACAGCAATTATTCGAAAAATATAAAATAAATAGATTAAATTAAGTTAATGACTTAGTGTCTGTGTAATGTCTTAATTAATGATTAGAAATGCATCTTTAGCTGCAAACTGAAAGGAAACACTCTGTACTGTAAATAAAACAACGCATCTAGTAACACATTTGTTTTATGTGCAGATACTCAATGAGACCAGATTATTTTAATAAAAATAAACACCAACTGTTATTATTCTAGGGCCTTTCAAAATTTTTGATATGCCCAAGAAGACTGACATTATCCTCAACTGGTAAATGCAGATGTGGAGCTTTTAATTTAAGTAATAAAATAAAATAAAATTAAATCAGTTGAGGAGTCAATAGTTCCTCAACAACAACTGCAGAGTTATAGTAGTCAGAGATGGGGCTTGAGTAACCCACACTAGAATTCATGAATTTAATCTTAAAACTACAGTCAGTCAATGAACAATCAATGCAACTAAAGCTAGTGGTAACATGAGACCTGAAATCTATCCACTCTGCTCTGGTCAGCCCTCCCTCCTTCCTGCTCTGTTGTGCCCGGCTAAGTAGTCGTCATTACGAAATAAATGAAAATGCTCGATAGCGTACTAATCAAGCAGAAATTATTTAAGTGCACTGACTGGCTAGAACAGCAAGCCTCCCTCAGAATTTTTTGGAAGGGGTGAAGAGATCTCTGCATAGCTGGCAGTGGTGATAAAGGAGACTTGGAAAGCATCTCTATGCGTTAAAATAGTTCGGGAGCATATTTACATTAATATATTTGAAAAATGGCTTAGAATCACTCGATATCCTCACCAAGTCTAACAATGTAAAAAAAAAAAGATACACATGCTGAAATAGGGATGTAGGTTTGGCAGGTTTCTCTGTTTTAGCCGGCACTGACAGTTGTTTGTTTCAGTTTAAATGACACATTACCAGTGGCAGATCATCTGTAGCTAGTTAACACTGATGTTGTTAGCTACTTGCCAAGGAAATTTGGCTGACTTAGATTTAGATTTGATAAAATTCTATTAAACATTTTAGTACAGACATCACAAACTAATTCACACCGGATCAGTGTGCTCTTAAATGTCATGTTTAGTTTACTTGAAAGCAGTAAATACATGTTAAAAATGATTTATTGTTTCTGTAAATGTGCTGTAGTCTAGTAAATGCACTAGACATAAATAATAATAATAATGAAATACTTTATTGATCCCCTAGGGGAAATAATTATTTGGACAGCTATGGTAGATGACAGCACTACTGTGCGGTTTCAGTGTCTTGTCCAAGGACAACTCGACGTGTAGCCCGGAGGAACTGGGAATTGAACCACTCCCTCTGGGGTTCGTAGATGACTGCTCTATACACTGAGCTACTTGCCGCCCCAAAGTAGTGGGGTGTAGGATTTGTGCTCAACTTGAGACTTATTATTGAATTACCTCGTCTCTCAGTAATGGTGTTAGTTGTGCCAGATGATACGTTAGGAAGATTGTAAAATGAAAGGATATACTGTAATAATTTTTAATGGCATTAAATTAAATTATTGTTTTCTTTGTAGACAGTAAGTCAGGTTTATTATGTGTAAGTATGTGTAACTGTGTTTACAGTACTGCCATGTGCATATTATGGTTGGGAAAGCAGGCTGTCACAGTCCTGCAAGCCTTGTCTTTCAGCAGCTTACTCCATTTGCATTAACAGACAGCTTGGCGTGGCTCCCTTGTCTACACGAGTGCATATATATCCTTAAGCCTGTCACGTCCATCTGTAAGAGCAGAGTGGGGAGATGCTCAGTACCCCTGAGTACTTGATTTATGGGTCAGTATTCCTGGGAAAACTGGTTTAAGTCAGAATCTGTCAGATACTGTTATAGAATGATAAAGATGTACTACTATATATTCTAGCAGAGAATTGCCTTTTCATTGACTGTAGTCATGCTGGACTGGGGACACTGGCTAGTGCTGTATTCAAGTTGGAAATGGCAAGAATAGTGTGGAAAAATGAGCCTGTCTTATCAGCCTGTGTCAAAGACAACTATAGTTGAGATGTCTTTTTTGTTATGGCTGCTAAAACAAGTGCTTACACTGATGAGACAGCTTTAAATGGTGATATTCTCTGCTTTTAACCAGTGACGTCTATGAATTTGAATTAGTAACCAGGAACATGTAAGCTTAATCAATAAACCTTTTTTTTTATTTGTTTAGGTATTTTTCCTATGTTCTCCCAATTGGAAATGCACAACACTTTGTCGTCTATGTCGCGGTCACCTTTAACCTAAGGGGTATATTTGCCACATCATCAGCTGCTTCTTCGCATTTTTCACTGAGCTTTAAAAGATGACAAATGAAGTGACTGAAATGATAACACAAGCAGCTGCAGCTAAGTAACAGGACTGTAAATAGTGAATATATTTCACTCAGCTGTTTTCATGGTTTTTCCATGCCCTGAATATACCAGTGGTTCCAAAACCCAATCCTCAAGCCCCCTTGCCCTGCTTGTTTTCCAGCTATCCCTGCCCTACCCACTGCTGGGACCTGAGGACTGAAACCCCTGGAATATACTGTAAAATATCTGCAATATTATGCACAACACTGTATATATTGTGACACATTTCATGAAGGGCATCATCTTTATTCTTGAGACTTCAGACATGGGTTAAGAGCAGCTCAGATCTGCTTTGAGGTGCAGCTTCGACCAAGAGAGACGCTGCATTGCTGGGAGCCTGGCTGCCACCGTCTTACCCATCATTTTCAAACATACTTGTTCTCTCAGTGCTGGTCTTACAGCTGCAACAGAGCTACAGAGGAGTTATAATTAACTGGTTCTACTGTCATCTGAACCCCTAACCAACCATATCAAGTCAAAGTCTCTCCACCGTTCCTCAGAGCCCTGGAGAACTGTGGATTTAGACTCAGTGTCGATTGTACCTTTGAAGTCCACCTTCATGCTCATTTAATTTAAATACTCATGAAGTCTACTGTATGTGTAAAAGCAGAAACAAATGGGACAGAGAGGGAGAGAGTTTAAAAATTCTCTTATTCTTAATTCAGATTCTGAAAAAATATTCAAACATACAGTGTTTCACAGTAGAGACAATATTAAAGTATTGCACAGTCATTTTAATGTTCTCAGTAACTGCTAAGGCACAGTGATGCATTTGGTCATTTGGAACCTATAAGCTAATTTGACCAGCCTTTACTGGGATCCTTGTGGTGGGTGTATTGGCATGTATTATGTTTTCTCAGACAGCAAAAAGAAATTTTAGCACAGCCACTTTATGTTCACTGGCATCTTTGACTAACGTTTCTTTGGCACCTGTTTGTGCATTTATGAAACATGTATACTTGGCTGTTTAAAATAAGATAATTAATTTGATTTCAATCTTCTGTGTGTGCTATGCCCACAACTTTGTGATTTTGCAAATATTCCACTCCAGGGTTATGTTTTTTGTTAATCACAATTTCAGCTTGTACAAATGCTAATGATGCAAATACGGGAATATGCACTGGTAGATGGTAGATCTGCCCAAATGCAACATCTTTGTGTGAATGTATGTCTCTATGTATTTAGGAGTTTGTTCATACATGACTAAAAATGTGTAGAGTGGGGGTGTTATACACATTAATGTACTGTATGCCTGGAAATAACATTGAATTAATGCAAAAACTCACTCCCGCTGTGGATTTCTCGCACACATGCACTTCCACATCAAACCTCGAGGGCATGCCTTCTCTCAGACATAATGTGCATAAATGTACACATTAGATAGTAAAGTGTAGGCGTTGATCTGGGCCGACTCCTGATCTGAGGCCAGACAGAGCATGGGCGTCCATTTGACACCTATCTGTCCAGATTGTTCAGCCGTACTGTACATCTTACTTAATGAGTGTATGCAGTCGACATGAAGGCAAACATGCAACTAATTGTTTGTACACTACTTTGCTTAAAAGGAATGATCCTGAATTAAAGTCTCTTTTTCTTTACAATGCAGCTGCTGCTCTACTGTTCCATAGTGCATGTGTTTGATAATCTGTTTTGGGATACAAATTGTAATTTTCTCAAGTGCCTATTGATACAAGCAAGCAAAAAAAGTGCAAGTTTGCAAGACAAGAGGGTAAATGGTCTGCTTACATGTCTCTAGCATGGAAGGACAGGAAAGGGGAAAATGTTGTGCAGGGGGCACAAAGATATTCTGGTAAATGGGTCAGGAAATTGGCTGTGAAGACTGGGTGCGGTTCTCTGACACTGTCAGGAAGCCTGTTTGGAAAGGAAGATGGATGTAGTCTGACCACATTAAAATAAAAATCTGATCCTGGTAAAATCCTGATAATATAGTCTATAATATAATTATATAATAGTGTTGTAAATGTAAAGTGATGTGATCAAATCTAAGCAAAGTACAGTATGTGCTTCAAGTAAACAAACGCATTTACAAACAAGAATTGTATTTACAGTAAATACCTGTCAAAACATTGCCAATAAAATATTGTACAAGTTATTTTAATTACTGTAATAAGAATCACAATATACTACATAATATTTTTACAGGTTTTTATTGTATAGAGATTAAAGCAAAAACAATTACTTGTAATCTAGTTTACAATATTATCTTGTATTCAGTTAAAATGACAGACGTTGCCTGGCAACTAGTTGCCTTTAATACTTTGCATTACTGTATGTTGTTGAAGAATGCTATTATGGTTACGTTTGTTTTTTTTAATCCAAAATGTGTTAACATTGCATTAGTATATCTCCACTTGTTAAAACCAGAGCAAAAAACCGGAAGCTGAGATCTACTCATAAAAAACCCACTTTGACAGAATATTAACAGTAAATATTACTTTAACTTGAATATTCTGTATATTAACAGGTTGGATCTTTTTCAAAAATGCAATAAAAACACACGTTTACAACAGGAGAGACTGTTTTCATCTTGTTGTTGACTATGATGATACAGAGAAAACCTGTTTTTATATTACATAGTTTACATCATATTTAATTTATCATGTTACTACTGTATTTGTTTTTATTAGAAAATCATAGAAAATCCTTTTTTGCCTAATGTTAATTAAAAGATGTATTCCAGAAGAGATTCTAGATTACAGTTTGAACAACAACCACTCCAGGTTTCATATCCAATCTACTGCTTTCTATAGATGCTGATACAGTGTTTTTGAATATGAATCATAATGAGGTTCATGAGAAAATTCCGTACTATTATTAGATGTGCAGAATTCTACACATTGTTTTGCCGGATTTCATGTCTGTCTACCAGGTGTGTATCATGCTACTACTGCATGCATCTACTGAAATAGTGATGTTTCCCGGCAACTTTGTAATCACATTTACAACATGGGAGACTATTTTCTTCATATTCTTCATGATTGTGATGATGACATAGACAAAAATTAAATACACTTTTATACAAAACTTGTGCACATTATAGAACATGGATTTTTGTTTTTGCTTCTTTGCAGTTAAACCGACAGTGATCCACACAGACATGTTTGTCAACAGCATCGGCCCAGTGAATGCCATCAATATGGTGAGTAATAATGGAATTTGATACTACCACGTCATTGTTATGATTAATAAGTCTGAAACAGTTTTTATAAGCAACAGGGAATACTGTTTCTGTGTTTGTCCTGTCTGCGCCCTCGGTGAAATAAAAGTGTAAAAGATCCACAGAGTAGCTCTCTTCTTTGGGGCTGACAGGGACGCAGTGTCTTGCTCAAGCACACTTCAGCAGGGCAGATGCTTGTTGTCATGGAGGATTGGTTGGTTCCCCCTAATCACTATGCTGCCCCACTGCCCTTGTAGTGGTACAACAAAATGCATGTGCCAGTAAGCTGCACTGGCCTTTGCACTATAGTGGATACATGTGGTCCATTTAGTGCATGATTGCTTTAAACGGCTCTTATTTTGAATTTAAAAACTGATTAACAGTTAACCAGTTGTGTTGCTCCACACACGTGCCATATCTCAAAGCAGCATATTTGCAAATGGCTGCGTACCCTGGCAGATCCTAAGATGTTCTCGCTTTATTTGCCAAGAGTTGCATCTGCTGCAATATGAGGTGTCACCTGCTCAAGCTCTGTGCAGTTTGTTCAAAAAGATAAATGATTTAAAAAGGAGATTGTGAAGAGAAGGGTTTTGATCATTTCTGTTTGTTGCTATTGCTCGAGTGACAGATTAAACATTGGACTGGGCAGGAAATTTATTTGTTAACCAACTGCAGTGTTTGTTTTCTACGAACATTTCTCTTTCAGAAAGTTCTTTTATTTCTTTGAATACTAATCCAGTAATCAGCATTATACATTATACATACAAATGTTCTACTATTGTAGAAATAGTGTTGTAGCAAGTAAATGTAAGGCTTTTTAACCCCTTTATTAATATTTAAGGTGTAAGAAAGTAGCACTTGTTACACTGTTATTATTTTCAACTAACATGAGAGGGAGAACTGGTTATTTGTATCTAATTACACAAATCATATTGGTGCATTTCTATTAATAAAAAAAAAATAAATCTTGAGCTGAAAGTGTTGTTAATGGCAAATTGACCTTACTCCGCATGGTGTTTGGATTAGCACTGAAAATGGTGTTAAAATAACACACAAATACCAATAGTATAATTAATAGTGATTCGACTGTCATCCTGTGTGACAGCGATGTCTAAAATAAGGCAGAACAAGTTATCTGATAGTGTCGAGGAAAAGTTTTTGTATGCGAGAATTCGAAATTGAGGCTCTGTAAAATTTCCAATTAGCATTGTTTGTATGTGTCATTGTTTTCTGCTGCATGTTCCCACTCCCATTGTAATTCTCTCGAGCAGTCTGCCCTGTATTGTGGTGGCGTTCCATTTCACTTAGTCTTAGCTAAAACACCCACTCTTAATAACTGCAGTCACTGTGAAGTTGGAAGAGATCCATTGATGGGATCAGATAAAAAAATAAAAAAAGTGTTTGTGCTCACATTAGTGAGACTGCTTGCATGCATGGGCGTGTGTGTGACAAGGGCATTCCGCTGACATGAAAGGTTGACTGATTGCTTCACATTCATATGTAATCAGCATCACTGGGCCAGTGCCTTCACACTGTGACATGAAAAATGTGGTGAAGTGAAGAGCAGAAGAATAGACTGATGGTGCGGGGGTGTGAATCTAAGCATGAACTCAATTTTGAATTCTTAATTATGCGTTAGGAATCTTTGAAATATGGCAAAGTTACAACTCATGAGCGTGAAAGAGGGAGGGATAAACGGAAAGAGAGAAATAAGTAGAGAGATGGAGGTTTGAAGAAGAAAAAGAATCATAAATTGATGACGTTCTCAGATGTGTGCAACTGTTTGAATTGTAAGAAGTAAGATTCTGTGAAAGACCTCCCGAGTGTATATATAGGTTAAAGGAAAAAGATAGATGTTTATTCCACTCAGCTGGGCCCAGATGAATATCCTAAGGCGTTCAATCTTTCTTACCCTATTTGTTTTGATCTGTCTACCTGTCCTTTGTGGAAATAGGGATGCTGCTGATGTTGCCTAGTGAAAATGTTGTTTTTCAAATCTCGTTTAGGACTCTTTGGCATGGATTTAAGCTTTATTGTTGATCTAAGCTTTGTCGGGAAGTTAATGCGTCTGTGCCCCTTTACACACAAATCCCCAGGTTTTTTCTCTCCTGCTGTACTTCACTTTGAACCTCAGGGCTCAACCATTCCAAGTAACAGAATAAGAGAAACGATAGCTCCCTCTCACTCATTGCCTCTCTTTTTCCCCACATCTCACCTTTGCTCTTAGCTCTTCAGCTCTGCTCATGTCTTTATCGCCCATGTTTTCAACCCTCATGTATGTTTTAACACAGCACTCATAAGGATTCTGTGGGAGAAGGTTTTTTGTCGGGCTCAGGAGAAAGTGCCGCTCAGGCAGCAGGTTATGAGGTTAGATAATACTTGAGCCAAAGAAGGGAAATTATTAATTGCCCCATTGAACATTTAATTTTCAGGTTGAGGGCGTCAAGATGGTCTTTTTCAACAGAACTCTTAAGTAGGGACAAAGGGACTTCTTGGCCTGAATAGACCATTTTAACTGAGGAAAACATATTCCAGCAGTAGGTTTCCACTAGCATAGAAAAGTTAACTTCAGACACAAGAAACAAAGAGCCCACATTTCAATTTGATCTTATTGCATCTGACAGTTAAAAGCTACACATTGGTGACAGCGCTGGTTCCAAACAATACTGTTTGCAAGGTTTTCCTGACAAACAGACTTTTATCTAGTGTGTTACGTAAAACTTATTTTTGGCAGCATCTAAACTGAAGAAAACATAACATTTTGGATGAAACTGTTTTTGTCTGTCACCAGGAATACACCATCGACATCTTTTTTGCGCAGACCTGGTACGACAGAAGATTAAAATTCAACAGCACAATGAAGGTTCTGCGTCTCAACAGCAACATGGTTGGGAAGATCTGGATCCCAGACACTTTTTTCCGCAACTCGAAGAAGGCAGACGCTCACTGGATCACCACGCCCAATCGCATGCTTCGAATCTGGAACGATGGTCGAATACTCTACACCCTCAGGTAAAACATCACGGATGCATGAGTTAAGATATTAATAGAAGAACGCATGTAGTAATTTCTCACCTGTAGCCCACAGTTTGACTGATTTTATGACTGGGTGGTAGAACTACCATTTTAACGCAGTAAAAGGTTAAATTGTCAGAAATAATTTTCCCTCATTTTGCATCCTGTTTTAATGCTAGTGTGTCTAAACCAAAATCTATAGTAGAAAATGCTTCTAATTAGAAATTTAATGGACCTAAGACAAGCTAAGATAATAGGAGTTAATATTATCGGGTTGTTACCACTAAGGTGCTTCTTGTGCTTAGTGAAGCCCATCACAAGCAATAAGCAAAGCTTGTGCTACAGAAAATGTTCAACCATTTGTGGCCACTTGACGTACATGATTTATGACACTGATTATCCTCAACAGGCCTTGGGCAGTTTTAAATTTCAGCGTTTTAAATTTGACGTTAATTAGCATAAGGGAAATCTGTCTTACCAAATGAGGCAAGAAGTTGTTACGTGTCAAGGAAACACTGGGACTACAGTGCCCTAAACTAATGTTTTGAGGTGACGAGAATATGGCTTGAAATAGATGGTCCTAACATTTTTGGAAAGATTCTCTACAGTAATGTAAACATATGAATTATAGTGCTATATAAAGGCCCATTCTTCCTTGATGAGCTTGAAACTAGAACATAATTAGAGACTGATTTGATGGGTTGGTTCGCCAAATTAAAAGACTGGTTGTTCAATAATAACTGAGTGAAACCAAACAACAAACTTTTTTGTCAGTGTCAAATGAACTAATACAAATATGCAAAGTGTGTATAGCAAGAGGTTAGATTAAAGGGAAATATTAATTATGCTTATTAGCATGTTTTGTATACCATCATAAATACAGTGGACGTTTATATTGACACCACAATATATCATCGGTGATAATAAGAGAGAAAGTGAACTCTTCTGGACTCAATCAAGCTGTGATGGATGTTCTCCTATGCAGAACACTACCCCTCCACTTCATTAATTTGTTAAGGAACTCAGAATTTAACCAGTCGTTAATTAGGACGACCGCTGTGATTCAGAGGACAATGATACATGACAATAGCGGGTGCATGGATGGGTAAAGTCATTTAAGGTCATTCTCTCATTAAGGGGAAGTTTAATGACTTTGCCTTCAAACTCCCTCAAGTGTGAGAAGAAGAGGTGGATGTGTTGCTATGAAAAACATCAATTTACTTTTCTGAAATTTTAATTAATAATGCCTGGTGTTAATACTGATAAGACACAATGTGCTGTTTTTTCCTTCTGCATTAACTGAGTCACTCAATCCTAATATTGTGTCTCCCTGCAGGTTGACCATCGATGCCGAGTGCCAGCTTAAACTGAACAACTTCCCAATGGATGAGCACTCATGTCCCCTGGAGTTCTCAAGCTGTAAGTTTGGCCATATGCTGATTCCCTACTGTCTTACCCTTCCCTTTCTTCCTCTGTTTCACACACTCACACATACACACACACACACAGTGAGCCTATCAAAGACATAATTATGCAACAGGCCAAACCCATAAATTCAAGCTGCAGTCATATGAGTCGTTTCACAGCACTACAGCACTGATGAGTCATATGTGGATTTAGGTTTATGCACATAACTACTGTATGTATATATGCTGTTACAGTACATCTTGCCATCATTTCTTGATAAAATGCTATCTGTCATTAAATGGCCCATAATGCATTATAAATAGATAGAAATATGTATTTGTGTTTTGTAATATGAAAGATTTAAGCAAAAACATGCGTTAAAACATTGATTCGTAGTATGTATAGGCAGTCTGTAAATAGATTTAATAATAGATGCCTCATTGCTGACTCAACCAAAGGCAAAGTAGTGTTTGATTTTCCTGCACTTTGTCAATACTGTTCTAAAAGACATTTTAAAAGGTGACACAACTCTAAATGAGTCCATGTGGATGGGGGCAAGTTATGCAAATGAGGTTGCTATGGATCTACAGAGTAATGCACCATGGGATAGTCTCCTGAGAGAATGCTTCCTAAATAACTCTAGAGCAACAAGAAAGAGAGAAACCAGGGGGGGCGGCAGGTCTAAAAATAGAACAGAGGCATTCATTTAAATTTGATGAAAGCCATGCATGTTTTTAGAACTTTGAAATTCACTTGCTGTACAGTACATGAGCTCAATCTGCGATGCAGCACGCAGGGCAGCGTGCAGCAGTTTGTCACGTGGCGTATTTTCTCAACATGTGCCACAAAGCAATAAAGCATGGCGCATTTTCCAGTGCAATATCTTCTGACAGTTGCTGATGTAAACAGTAGATATAAGCTCTCGGTTGGCAGTTTGATCCCTGGCTTATCCTGTCAATATGTCGAAGTGTACTGGGAAAGCACTGGACTCTAAAGTTTCAGCTGAGGGGCAGGTCAGTATTTTCCACATGTGAATAAGAGGTAAACTGTAAAATGCTTTGTCAATTTACAATTTCAGTTTACGCCAAATTGCATATTCTTTTGAATACACTATGTTGATTACCTTTCTGACTTATTGAGCTCCAGGAGTATTGATGTTCTACCTTCCCAAAAGGACACTGAATCAATACTCTGTTCTGTATGCATTTCCAATGAAGAAGCAGTCTGCCTGTCTGGCTGGCTGAAATGTGGCAAATGGGAAGATCCTTCCATCCTCTGTGGTCCAGCATTACTGGATGTCTGAGAGCACTTTAGACATAAAGCCATTTAAAGTCTGCACTGAGGAAAGTTCACGTGCATTATTCAAACCGCTCCCTCGTCAGCCACACACAGCTCATCACTAGACTGAAGACGGTGTTAGACTGAAATCTAAAGAGAACTGGCTGAAGATCGTTAAAGTCAGACTTTAACCCCTGTATTGGGAAGCATTTAGTCAGGTCCATTCACATTATAAGAAGCCCAGTCCCAAATTTGGTACCTATTCTTTGAAATTTGGCTATAAGACAGAAAATCAGTACTAACAAATATGATAATGCATCTGCTCATGTAAGTGAATCAGCATCAGACAAGTAAGATTACTGTTTTAATTCTCACAGCCTGCTCCTGAGGGAATAGAATTACTAAAATACAACCAGCTGTGGATCAATGTAAACTTTGCTTTGAAGTCAGCACAGTGTTTCAGCAAAATAAATTTTCTCCCCACAGATGGACTGGATATTTTGTCAACATGTTGTGCAGAAGTCTGTTATATAATGTTTTTTTTTTTTCATGAAATAATTTCTTTGTAGGCGAGCTGACTTTGTGCGTATGGATTATTCCCAAATAAAACAGACTATGCTCTGTGTTTTTGTTTCCTATTGAACGGTCTGGCACCATGCTGTTTTATATACCAGAGAGCATTTCTAATCACTCAAGTCTTGAAATATTTCCTGAAATGGATGAACGATAGTCTTTGAAAACATTGTATTCTTTTCATTTTTTGTTTTGCACCAAGCTTCTTTTCTGTCTTCTGAGTTTTAACTAAGCTCCATGTCATACTAACTCTGTTCTCTCTTCTTCAGATGGCTACCCCAGGGAGGAGATTGTGTACAAGTGGAAAAGGAGCTCAGTGGAGGTTGGGGACATTCGCTCCTGGAGGCTCTACCAGTTCTCCTTTGTGGGCCTGAGGAACACCTCTGAGGTTGTGAGGACTGTTTCAGGTAATAAAAAAAAAAATCTTCTCATTTGTTTTTCCTAACAAGTCTCTAAAATAGTAGTTATTAAGTAAAGACTGACTGAACACACTTGTTCTCTGCTAGAGACACTATTCATGTGACATTGTATGGTTGTGTACTATATGAGTCAGAAGTGATTTTATTTTATTTTTTATTTTTTTGAGCAACAGAATAGGCATTCCTTTGGCTCTGCATGACATAGCATTGTTGCCATCAGGCCTAACTGTACACGCAATTGCCTCTGCACACATTATGAAATGAAGTTAGGTGTCAGTTTAATTTTTCTTCGATTCTTTCAAAATTACATTTTTAGTTTTGTACAGAATCACTGCTGATCTGTCGAATGGTCTGGTTGGAACATGAACCTCTGGAGAAACAGGAGCGTGAACTGTAATGTTTTTTTATCCACATTTAGTCCCCACTGCCTCAAGTAAAATCCATAAGGGCTGCCTATCTCACTTCCCCTGTGGAACAGGCAGATGTGTTTTCAATAGAAA
>JAUBNQ010000006.1:17800874-17811020 GCA_032353495.1 Ctenopoma kingsleyae | reverse complement strand
ATACTTCTGTATACATTGGAATCTGAATGTCTGAGACCATCTGATCAAAAAGTCTGCTTTGCAAGTTTTACAATACCCCTGTAGTCTTGTCATGATCTAATACTTTACTATCTCAGTGCTTAGTAAGCAATGGTCACATTTATAACAGGAGAAGTTGCAAGTCGATTTACTTGAATAAGCTTCTGAGTGGACGAGTGTATGTGCTTCAGTGGGAGGGATAAAATTCGAAGAAAATACTAAGAGATACAATGGAGTTCAGTGCTACAGTTTAGCTTGAATTTACTTACTCATGTAGAAAGAGTGCAGAATATTAAATATTTCATTTCTAATGTCCAGATTGACATGAAATACCATGTGAATCTATATGACTCTATATATTCGAAAATGCTGCTAAATTAAACACAATTAGCAACTTGAGGTTCAGCGTCTAGCTCACAGACGCTTCGACATGTGGCCAGAAGGACCCGAGAACCAACCCACCAATCCTGGAGTTGGTGGATGACTGCTCTGCCAACTGGGCCACAGCTAACACCACCTACATTTTGTTCTATTCTATGGACATAATAAACACTAACAAAGTCGAGCACATTATATATTAGTTTTAAAGCTTTTTTTTGCTAAACTGAAACTAAATCTTTTTCACTACACCTACACTGTTCTATTACACTTGATGCAAATGTCCTTCACAACATGCACTAACAAAAGTGGCTTCATTTAAGATTTGGAGCCTATTAAACGCCACATAGAATGAAAATGAACATCATTCATAGTGTTTTTATGCTGTACTGGCTGGATTCCATTCACAATTGATGAAGGTAGATTTGCTCGAGGAAAAGCACCTACTTTCCCCTAGACAGTATTGTTATAGAGAAGAGCCAAAACTATGTTTGCACACATATGCATGTTTGTTTAGGTTTATATAAAATGAGAGGTCAGTAATTAATTCATGTAATGTTCTGCACGGTGATGTATGTGTTCTTTATGCTTGTCTGTGGTGTGAATCAACAAAAGCATACATTAGCTTTGACAAGAAGAGAATTCATTCTCATTAGAGGAACTGACAGAACATTTAGACTAAGAGCCTGTTATATCTGTACAAGTGAAAGCCCCTTATAAATCCTAATATCTAATTGCTCAGGAGGACATATGGCCGTTTTAGCGTTTATTTGCCTAGGTTTGTTTTATGTTTTCCTAACATCAATGTGAATATATTTTCTCTCTTTAAATTTCTTTTTATGAGATATTCAATAAAGTCTGTTATGTGAGTATTGATCAGGGAGACAGATGTTTTCTAGGACTGTTCTATCTGTTTAGAATATAGTGTAGACTGGGAGTAAATGCATTGTATCAGACACGTGGCAGTAGGGTCATTATTCTTGCAGTCATTTGCAGATAAGTCCATATAGTGATTAACTGTGCTGCTTTCAACTCTAAATGCTGCTTCGAAGTAAGAGCTCAGGTTTTCTTGTGAGGCACACATATTGCTAGTTAAATGGCAAGTAGTAAAACGAAGGAAGTTATAGTTAGTAGTTTGTAATGATGTGTGTGAATGTTCAGCTTTCTTTAAAAGTGAATGCAAAGTAATGCTTTCCTATGATCAGATAAGTTGGAGGCAGCATTGTGTTTGGAGTGTTTACTGAGGGTCAAAAAGCTGCTCTGCCTGTTAGGTAATCCAGTGCTCTACGCTGTTACACTAAAATGTTGATGTAATTACATTAAAATAACCTGCACTGAAAAAGATGTGGAGTTAAATTTACTTTAAAAATTCTTGGCAACAATTTCCATGCAGACATTTTAAGAAAAAAAAGATACAGAGTAGTTACTACTCAAGTAAACGTTTTTTAAATTATTTTCTGTTATTGGTACTTTTGCTCACTTTTCCTTAGTAGATTTTATTTAAACTGCATTTGCATCAATAGTTTTTTTTTTTCCTTTTTTTTATTCACAAACAATTTACCCTAACATTAAGCTACTGTATCCAAAAAAAGCCTCAACAGCTGCACCTTTATTATGTGTGTTATAGTTTCCAAATAACATCTTACATTAAACATACACAGACAACACAGCACCTACAATCTGAGACTGAGATTTGGGAGATATTTTAAGGACACAAAGCACAAGGGAAGTTTGTAGCATAGACAAAGCCCATGAGCAGAAGGCAAGACACAATTCTACAGTCATCAAGAGCCTTAGTTCCCTAGATGATGATTGTCTCAAAATGATGATGATCGACACATCATTGGGGCAGCGTCCTCGGTTGTTGAACTTCAGCGGAGGACAAAGATCTCCATGACATGCTCGGCATAGTCCTCCTTCAGTTTCTTTGATGACATCCTGTCAAAACGTGAGAGCATCTGTGCTCAGTTATGATATACTTTACTGCACATTTTTTCTTTGACCTTCCTGACATTCAGAAATAGAGTAAACTGCACAGGAGAAATAAATGATGACATCAATGAATGAATAAAACAGTAAAATCTTTTTTCTTTTAGATACTTAACTACTTAACTGAAGTTTAATACTGAGTCAACAATCATCAGAGATTCACCAGAAAATCACAAAGCAAAATGTTGAACGTCCCTGGTAATCTGGTAAGAAGTTCCAATGTCTCCAATGACCTCTATCAAGCAGCAGATGGCAGCTTCTTGTCCACCTTTCACATGCTGCTGTTTCAACAGACAGATGTAGTTTCATCATATAACATTTCATCAATTTTTACCATATCAAAATATATTAAATTATGTTAATCTTTATACATCCAAGACACTGAGCAAGCGCTACTGCAAACTCAGCCTCCATTGAACAAGTCCTGGTGTGTTTTGAGCGCAAGCCGTCCTCTGATGTCACCTACTGAGTGTGAAGAAGGTTGCCAGATTTGCTCTCACACACACACACAGACACACACACTTTTGTAAAGTTGAGCAGGAAATGCATTGGTGTAGTTAATGTTATTTGCTATTGTTATTCAAAATATACAAGTGCAAATGATGACACAAAATGACACCAAAGTCAAGTTTTAAAATTAGCACAAAACATTTTTTTTTTTCTTTTTTTTTGTGGACCTTACAATTGAGTTCATATTTGACATATTTCAGTGTAAATAATTCCTGCAAAATGCTTACTTTTCAGTTGTGGCCTACAAACCTCTGAGAAATACACAGAAACACGCCTGTATGCACTTGTACACAAAGCAGCCATGGGAGTAACGGAATTCACCCAGTCGTTCTGTAATTCACCACAGTTCAACGGAGTGTCACTGCATCGTAATGCTTACACACAGGGAGGCAGACACGGTGCATTGGTGTATACGTTAATTTTGCACAGAAGTGGTGCAAAATATATAAAAATTTAAATCTTCAGTTTTTTTCTTTTTTAATCAAAACCTTTTTCAAGTGACAACATGAAAAGGCAATCTGTGTAGGAGGATCGGCTGTGGTGAAAAATTTGCAGTGTCCTCTGACTCTCTCTCTCTGATGTGGTTTGTTATTTCCGCAAACAGCCATCTGCTGTCTTGTCAGAGCATAGAACCTTGACTGTGGCTGAGAGACCTCTTGTCTCATTTCGCAGTCAGTTTGGATATGTGACCTGCTTCAAGATTCATGAACACAACATCTGTCTCATAAAGCAGTCTGTTAGGGCCTTGCAATTAGCCAGTTAGCTCATGTACTTACCACGCAGTGGATCGTGCTCCTGAAAGATGTGCCTAATATGCTGCATCATCAGCAGCTATTGTTGTATGCATTAAGTGTAGTGCAAAATTATAATGGTAAACTGTTGTCCTAGAGCTTTCGATGGCTCTTTGATCACTGAGATGTTCAGCTTGTCTGACGTTAGACTGCAGCTAAGGTTGCTTTCAAACAAAATGCCTATTGACCTTCTTGCTTTTCGTTTTGTCTGCAGGCTTTTCGTTTGAATCCTGTCATCTCTTTCGCTTTAGTCAAATGCACTTTCATATGTATACATTTATACTACAGCGACGTGTTTGTTTCCTCATGTTTCCTGTGACGTAATGCAATCGGAGCTGCGTCTTTGCATGACATTTTTGGACATTGACGAAGCTTGAAGTTTGCTGCTGTGTTTGGTAGCAGGGGGCTTGTAGACTGTAGTGCAGTGAACTTGGACACTGTCCTTCAACCAGACAAACCTGGGGTCAAGCTTCCATTTCAGCATTTGCTGGTGTGTGTCGTACTTCACTGCGCTGTTCGTGAGCAGACACTGAATCACCAGTAGTTGACGGTTTCTGTGTCTTTGTCCTGCCTGGAAGGTTATCCTGTAGTTGGTTATTCTTAATAGCCCTACTTTACCCAATTCTAGATAAAGCACTATGCTGAATCACCATCAGTTAAAATGAATTAAAATGGGTCAGGTGAGGCAACACAGGGACATTTAATGTTAAGCTAAGTAGACAGGCAGGCAGGTGAATTGGCCTGATCCAGACAATGATGACTGTAGCAAATAGCCAGAGGAAGATATGCCGTCTCATTCCATGAGACAAGCCAGTCTCTCCCAGGCTCAGCTTGTCACAGTGTTACTCTGCGGGTTCCATGCATCTGAGCTTGAATTGTCTGAGTATTTATTTAAATAGAAAAAAAAAAAGGATGATAAAATGTGATGCATGATTAAAGAACGATTGAGCGATGTTGTAATGAAAGGAGGCTGCAACGGGGGGGGGGCAAGGGGGTGACATGCCATCTGCTGCTCTGATGCAGTTGTGCTGTAGTGTTTTTTTTTATATAAAGGTTGTCTGTCTTATTTGGTTTCTCTTTTCTCCCTCAGCCAGTGTCCACAGGCTTAGTCTCTCAACATGTCACTTCATATCAGGGCTGCCCGCACTGCCTGGAAGCCTATACCTGCATTTACACACAGACACACACACACACTTGCATGCACACTCTCAAACCTAAAATAAAAAAATAAATAAGATTCACTGCTGCTTTTGACAAGCAAGGACCCTTGAAAGGACACCAGCGGACACAATAGAAAGAAGCAAAAAGAGATTACTTGAATGCAGGCTATTCAAAGCACTAGGTACACAATGCTGCTGTTAAGTTACCGTCAAAGTTAACCCTTCAGTGACTGGCTTAAGCCATATGCTGGGAGCTGTGTTCTCACACATCTGACAGGCAGATAGGAACAATACAGGGAGAAGACAGTCTAAAGAGGAAGGTCAGACAAATGTTAAGGGAATAAAATGGAAAGCGATGGTAGCCGTGGCATTTCATTGGTCCCGAAAGAAAATTCATGTCACACATGGTGTTAGTTTACAAAGGTCAGGTGTATATGGATGTGAGGCTTAAGCAAAATGTGTGAATTTATTATATCTGTATATCTTTCTCTATATCTGTCTTTGCAGAAAATTTGTATTGTTAGGTTTCAAAGCAACAAATTAATATATACAGTGCATGTAGTGACTTAAATTGAAAACTTTCCAAACAAAATGTTTTCAAATGCATATGACATATCGATGGTCACCAATTTGTATCCAACAGTAGTGGTGTGCTTCATTAATACATTACTGATGCTGACATTGAGTGTTTGATACATGCAGTGGAGTTAAAGGAAGATAAATTATAAGTAATGAAGCGAGATGAATGAGGGATTTGCTTTATTTAGAAATGGGCAGTATTTCTGTCTAAAACCACTGATTAATGTGGAATATATTGTGCATTTACATGCATTAAATACTATTTACCATCAAATACTATCATGAGGATCTCTCTGCAGCTGTTTTTCAAGCACATTATACAAACAAATGAGATTAAAAATGCTAGTTGAGAAACGGGGTTTTCCTTCCGAACAAAAAGGGAATTGATGTTATTTTCTTTCTTTCAGCCAAATAAGCTGCATTTGCTCAGCAGGAAATCATGGGATGGTTAAAGCAGGACATGAAGTGATTAATTTGGTGTCATTTTAGCTAAGCACATATGAACGCGATGCGTCAGTGGCCAGTATTCAGTTATTTGGTCTGCGCTTGTGCACATGAATTAAGGCATGTTTCCATGTGTCCATTTGCTTGCATGCACATTCCAGTGTGTGCTCTTTTTTTATGTATAAAAAGCTATTCTTAGAGTGACCTTCCAAAAGGCATGGCGTGCAGCTCTGTTGTCTGTGTGCACCCGCCTGTGTGATTCAGTTTGAGTGGAGAAAGCCCAGGGACACATCAGTGGCCTTCTTCCGATTATGGAGCGCCACAGTTTGCAGATTATTCTTTGATGAGGCAAATCTGGAGGCGCTATGTTTGAAAGGATGTTGCCCGGCAAGAGGAAACAGACAGTGGAAAAAACATATGAACACGCATGCGCCGAGTTGTGTGTATATATGTATATATATCACAGTCATTCTGACATGCAGAATGAGTCTTCTTATACCGTGGCAACGTTTGTCGGTCTTCAGTGCTGCGATTGGTAACCTAGACCAACACAAATACATTTTCACACATAACTAAAAAAGACAAATAATGTGAGGTGAAGAATCATATCAGAGAATGTAAAAGTGTTTTATGCTCTGGACATCCAGTTGTCCATAGCGGCTCCTTAGTTTTTCCCTCCTTTTGTTCTTGATGTCACATTTGGGTCCACAGATCTTAGCGAATGGTCTTTGCAGAAGAAAATCGTCACCGGTTCCTTGAATCTGACTTTTGTGTCAGCAGTATGCAGTCATTAGTTGGGTTTCATGAAGGCTGTGTTGGGTTTTTGTTGCACTGCTAAACAAAGCTGTTCTTTTAAGAAAATCCGCTTTCAAAAGAGAAGCAGGACAGACGTGGCAATATTGTCTTGGCATCAGGAGGTTTGTGAAATGTCCCAGTGGTGGTGTGGTAACGGGTAGGCCACATAGCCAACAGGAGAAATTCAAAGCAAATTAAAGCGAAAATGCTATAAAATTCCTTGAAGAAATTATGCCATAGTGGCAACAACGCTTGACATTGCTGCCTGGTTTAATCATGGAATGACGGAGTGAGACAAAAAGCAATAAAACAAAATGCCTGTAGTTTTTTATTAGTACTGAGACATTGCATCCCTAATCAAATAAAACCCCTGTGAAAGATCAAGTATATTGTGTGAAATTATTCCAGTTTCCAGTGCATAACTTGCTTTGATGATGAACATTTCATCCTCAGAATAATTCACAAATAAATAAATAAATATATGAGACCCTATCCGAGACCATGAAGTATGCAGATAACAGTAGGAAAATGTTCAAATACTGGTTTAAAGATGATTTAAAAAAGAAATTCCACTACAAACTGAGAAAGAAATGGAAAAATAATATACAATAGGTTATCCATAACTTCATGCGGTGTAAGAAAACAGTAATTTAATCATAGTATGACGATCACTCCATCTTGCTGAACGAATAAGGTTACGAAGTGTTGAAACAATCCATTAGCTGCGGTGTGACTCTGTTGCTATAATACAGTAACTGCTCTCTAATCTCTCCCTCCCTTTAGCCTCCCCCCCCGCCCCCAACCCCCTCTCTGTGTGCGTTCTCCCTCTTGCTTCTGGGTGATAGTTGTGATGGGCAGGAGTGGGAGGAAAAATGCTCTGACTCAGCCAGAATCCTCCTTTTGTGAAGTTAAATACCAATTTATACTCCTCCCCATCCTCTCTCCCATCCTCTATGCACACACGCTAACCCGCCCTATACATTAACAGCATTCACAGTTACAAGTGTCTGCTGTATCCAAGCTCCCCCAACCCAACACCTTCTCTGCTCACTCTCGCAAAAGCAATGATTTATTTATTTTTGCGCCCAGTGTATCCCTGTGTCCCACTTTTTACAGACAAACTCCCCACCTCCCCCCTTTGCTTTTTCTCTCTTTGCTTTTCTCAGCTGACAGACTAATAAGCCAGTAATTAGCACCTAAAAACAGGGAATGGTAATAAACGATAGAAAAAGAGAGAGGTTCAAGAATGTAATTTTTTTTTTTTTTCACCCCCTGAACCACCATCCACATATGTGTGCTTGTGCCTGTGGTGCACAGCAGAGGCACAGATTTCCAAAATGTTTTTTTTTATTTGTCTTTGTGGTACAGTAAAATTGTCAGTTTGTTGTTAGCTCTTGCTTTTTGGTTGAGATCCTGGTAGGCAAAGGTAGACGTCATCTAGTGGAGACCTGCAAGGATTTAAAAAAATAATAAAATAAGGCGAAATGAGCTGTAAGATGTTCAGTCAATACTGTCTGAATCATTGGATCTGAATCATGTGATATTTTATTGGATGTTTGGCCTAATATTGCTGCTCCTGCTGTTACAAAAACTACCTTTAATACTACTCTTATTACTATTACTACTGGTTCTACTGCTTCTGATATTACAAATATTTCTGATGTAAAAAATATATTACTACTATTTCCAATATTACTGTATGGTGCAGTATTTGTATAATTCAACACTCTTGGTCCAGCCTTACTTTTGAGTATACTACTTCAAAATTATTAGAAATTTGTTATAAATAATTATATTTTTAAAGATATGAGTAGGTTGTTAAATGGATAAATTTGTCATTTATAATATTTAGGTTTTACCGGTGCCTTAATAGGTCAATTATGTGTAATTAAAT
This sequence comes from Ctenopoma kingsleyae, assembly GCA_032353495.1. Taxonomy (NCBI): domain Eukaryota; kingdom Metazoa; phylum Chordata; class Actinopteri; order Anabantiformes; family Anabantidae; genus Ctenopoma; species Ctenopoma kingsleyae. The sequence goes on along the minus strand of JAUBNQ010000006.1, from coordinate 17,802,462 downwards.
GTATAAAATTACATGTATAAATTAATTTATTTTAATTTAATATTTTAATTTATTATATTTTGTATGAAAAATCTCTGGTGTTTAGTAAATGTAACAGAGTAGTAAGTACAGTGTCTCCTTGTGCACTGTAAACAGTATTTAGTTGTATGTACATTATATTCTAGCACTGATACAGACATGTAGCCCAGTTTATACATTGGTAAGTCCAGTACGATCTTCATGCATAAAGGTAGCTGCAGTACACCTGAATCACAAGTGAATATTGTTGCTAGTCTGTAGCTCTTAGAAAGGTACACAGTATTTCTTTAAAACATATTGTAGAGTTGAACAAGAGAGGCTCAGTTTCTTTCAGAGAAATGTGGAGAAAGAGGGATTTTATTAATCGGATGGCTAAAACTATACCCTAAGTGAAACTCGTACATGCATGCAAAATGAACTTCAACAGTTTCCTCTTACTGCCCTGTTGAGACGAGAGCTAGTTTAGAGGCTAAAAGTGGTTCAAAGTTGATGCCACTCTGTGGAGCAGTTGTTCTTACGCCAAGCCCTCACTGCCAGATACACTCTTTATCAAGTTCCATGTCAGAGTCCTAGTTACTCATCTCGTTCAGCTTATTGTCCCCACATAATATTCTGCAATGCAGTGTTTGAAAGTAATTGACAGTAATAAGTGTAAAGAATAATTGTGGAACATGGCACACTTCTGTTCTTGTGGTACCTGTAGTGGTTTATCGTGTCAAGCCTTGAAAAGAGCACAATATATTTTATCTTGGCACATTATACTAAAATGATGAGGATACTATAATCTAAAGAATGACTTATTACGACTACTGCGCTACTGGAAAAATGTTTAAGTTATTAAAGCTTGAACTGTCTTTACTAACATGCCTGCAAACAATTAATGTTACCTTCAGTGAAACAGTCCATGATCTGTTTGAGATGACCGTGAAAGAACTCAAGCACAAGGAGCACATTTTGCTTATGAGATGAGCTCATGAGCTTTTTTTTTTCTGGGAGTGCTGTTTGGCAAGGCTTTGGGATTATTAAGGTAATTAAAAGAAAACCACTACTTTAATGTGAGTATGCACAGGCAAAAAACAGCGCTTAATAGTTTTGGGCATATCAGTCATTATGTTGAATATGATTAATTAGGTTTCAAAGCTTAAAACCAGGGATCCAAAACTGTAATTTGTAATAGCACAAAGCCACTGGCAGTAAAACAGGCACTGATTGTCTTGGCTCATACATTGTTTGTCTGAGCTTATCCATCCAATTTAAATTTAAATTACATTATTGCTATTGTAAAGGCTAGCACATTCAGCCTTTATGAAATTATGAAATCATCCTGAAGATACCCTTTAATAGAGAGTTTTTCTGACAGCATTTATGATTAAAGAATACATAAAGAGTACTTAAAGAGTCGAATGTTAACTGATTCCTGTTGGTCTATTTAGTGCAAAATTCAGATTTCCATGACTGAAACTATTTAACCTAAAATAACGATGTCCCTATTTTGATTCATCTTCAACAGTGCAGTCAGTGTAAGTAAGTCTGCACATCTCAGTGATGCAGTAAAATATATAGATATATA
>JAUBNQ010000006.1:17782948-17800774 GCA_032353495.1 Ctenopoma kingsleyae | reverse complement strand
ATAGATATATACACACAATATATATGGCATAAGACAGCTGCTTTTAAGCTCAGTTTCTCCCCTCTGCCAGCTCTAATAAAGCCATAAAACCACTATTGTATAGGTAAACTTCCGCATCAGCACACAAAACAATATCTGAAAGTCTTTTATGAAAGGCTTTTATACACTTTACATCTTCAAATATTCCAGTTTGCTGAAAAAACTGCTTTATAGTGGTTTCGTTTGAGCTGGACAGGGAGAGACTGAGCCTGAAAGCAGCTGTCTGATGCCAAAAACAAAAGGCAGTCAATCAGTGCACAATTTGCGCTCTGAATTTAGTAATTTGTGCTCTCAAATTAATAATTTGTGTGCACCTCCTGGGGTTCTACTGTGTTTTAAGTTTTCCCATTATGTATATTTTTAAGTATATATACCCCTACCATGAGGCCTTTAGAATCTTGTTTACATATTTGTAGTTTTGCATCACGTTCTCTCTTCTACTCTCCTTGCTTTGACTTTTCCCAAATTATCTGTATTTATTTCAAATTGCAGCTAATCTGTCCTTTTCAAAGAAGCACAAGTAATGCACGTAAGTCGAGGCACCAGTGTCGTGACTGTTTAGTGAGAATAAGTCTTGTAAACCAGCCAAAATGATTAGAACTGAAAAAAAGAGGTGATATGTTAAATATGGGGAGAAAGGAGAGCGAGAGTTGAATTTTAGAACTTGGAGCTTACTTAATGAGTGTGAATCGCATCACTCCTCTGTGTGTGAATAAGAAATAATGAAGCCATTTTTAGACAAAGTAAGTTTGAACGTTAGACGTGAGAGAAGTAGCTTGTGAGTGTGTTGGGCTTGTTTTTAATTATATGACGTGATGGAAATAAACTGTCTAATGGAGTTTTCAGTCTTAAAATGTAGAGGGAAAAAAACATGGAAAAAACATTTTACTTGTTACCATGTTTTTTATTTTTACCAGTTTTTGTTTACTATAATTATTAGACACATTCACGCAGCAAATCTGGACAGGCTGTCTTTCCGGTATAAGATACTGGTTGGTTTTTGTGTATCAGTTTACAATGTGGGAAAGCTAAGTGTATGTTAGAGCTGGGTGATATGGAAAAACACTTTATCACAATATTTTTTTCTATATTGGTTGATCTTGATAATTTTTGCAATATAATTCAAGTTATTCCTTTACTTAAAGGCTTCATTCTTGCTTAAAATTCCCTTAGCATTGTCTGTTCAGAACATCGACCTGACTGCAACCTAAATTATAATTTAATATATAAATCTTACTCAGATTTTGTCATAAATCCTTAATCTTGTAATGACGGTACTGTTGTGCATGCATGTTGTAGTATATTTTGACAAGAACAGACATAAGCATCAACTAGGAGGCAATAAAAGTATATCAATTATACTTATTAAGTATGTCAGAATTCAGAACCGTTATTAATTCTAACAGGCAATAAAAATTGTGACTCTTAACCAAACAGCGTGCCTGACACTGACTCTGCTGTCTGACTCTGGTGCATGAATGAATTCGATGTGCGCAGAAGCTCTCAGTCGACATGTTTAACATACTTTGGTGTACGGGCTGTGGTGCAGCAGGTATGGGAGGACACGGTGGCAGTGAGTTAGGACAGCAGCTGGTACCCGCTTGAGCTGAGAGGGTCTGCGGCTGCAGGCGATGGGAAAGCGTTAACAGTCTTCTAACGTCAAACACTATTTACTATCAACCTGCCGTTGTCGCAGTGTGGGGTGCTAAAAAGGGGCCTGTTGTTTTCTTTGACCTATGGCCCCTGAGCAGGTTAATTCAGCCCTGACTGAAGCATGTGAAGTAAAAATATGCTTTAATCATAGAAATAAGATTTTTAACTTGTTTTTCCTAACATTTTCGCTTTCTAATAACTCTTCAAATAATTTTAACGAAAACTGTTTTGGCAGCTTCTTCCTACCTGTCATAAATCCTATAAACAGCCCTGTCCTCAATAATTTGAGAGCCATTAGTGTGGCTGAGGGAGGGATAATCATCTGTCCCTGTCAAAATAAACACAATGTTAACAACAAGGCAATCAAACTCTGTAGACTCCTGTCTGACTGCTGTGTTGCCACAGTTACTCACCATCACAGTGCTGTGCCTTTTTTCACCGTGACATCATCTTGCCACCCACTGTCGGGTAGGAATCGCTGCAGTAGCCTGTGAAAGCAAAATGCAAAGCCATGGTAACTAGTTAATCACTTGCTTATAGCTCCAGGTCATGTCAGCTAAAGTGGTGAGTTAACACTGTGTCGACGTATTGTTGACCCTGGCAACCATCCACGGCATAACCCTAGTCATTAGCAAAGTTCCTGTCTTTCTCAAAAACACACGCACATTCACAATAGCATCTACTGTCATCTCTGATACAGATGACCGTTGACAGCAGATGAGCTCAGTAAGACAGACTGTCAGCAGCTCTGCAATGTGTCCGACTTGTCTACCTTCATCGGATGGCAAGCATGTGCCTCAGGTCTCTCCTGCCCATCTATATCCACACCAATTTACAGTCTGGCTGTAAGCAGAATGTTCTCGTGTGACAGTTTTGTTTTTCTTCTGGTCAGCGATTCTGAATTACCATATTTCACTTCTATGGACTCCCCTGTGGATGTTCTGCAATAATCTACAGCCACACTGGGCTCAACATGTCTCCTTGGTGGTTTAATGCTGTCATCAAATACAGAATGTTCTGTATTTAATATTACTAATAATAATAAACCATCCATCTATGTATTTCTACAACAGCATAAGGCTCATACTGGGAGAATGATCTCTTCTTTTTTTCTCTCTCTGTTGTGTGTGTGTGTCTAATTCTGTTGAGTGTGTTGTGTCTGTTGCTTTTAACAACAAAGCAGCACTGTTTTGTGATGAATGATGATCCCCGCCAAGTTTTTATTGCTTTCTGTAGATTACATCAGTTTGTAGTAAATTGCGTTTGCCAGGGAAATGTGTGATCCTAATAAAAATACTTCCAACCATATCTTAATACAAACAATAGTTTTGAGCTGTCTGCATAGCTGATTTTTCCACACAGCTGCTGTTAGCGTTTTTTATTCATGAATTATAAACACAAAGGAATGGACTGTATTGATAGCAGTGCAATTATGGCAATATGACGGATAGGATTGGAGAAATCTTTCAAATTTTAACACAAAAGTCTTAAGAGAAATGTGTACTTCTGTGTGAAATTAGCACACAGAAGTCCACATAATAATCTTCACCAGTTGAGGTGATGATTATTAAAGCGCAAGAACTGAAGTCACCTGCAATATTACTGGATATGGACATGGTTACTTGGAGCTTGCAAATTGTTCACCCTTACCAAGGACTGTGAGATCACAACATCACATTTGACGGCTTCTTTATATTCATCCTTGATCCACAGAAGGAACTCCGCTTTAGTGGTAACAGCCGTGAAAACGAGAGCTGCCTATAGACACTATGAAGATAAAGTGTGAACGGTCTTGTGAACACGCCCACATCTGCTGGCGCTGACAGATGGGGAGATCTAGCTAAGGTTAGCTCGAGTGCTCCCATTAGGAGGCACGCAGTCACGAAAGGCTTGAATGCTTTGATATCCCAGCTGCAGTCTGATGAGACATAGACAGGGTCCTCCATCCCACACACAGGCACGCTTGTACATGGGTGTGAAAAAATGTGCAAACCAACTACTGTACACAGCACATTAAAGTTAGTGCTCACATTTAAAGAAATAATATTTATTGTAATGAAACTCAACATGGTGCTTTGTGCAGGTGTTCACTGTTGCATTTATTCTTGCCCCAACTCTAAGATAATATTGGCAGATGAACTTCTCAACTTTCCTCATCACCAGGCCATGATGAAACTGATCTGTTGGCTTTCAGCTTCTCGTCTGAGTTGACTGTGGAAGTCTTTGAAGTCTGCCCAAACACCATGTAACACTTTGTCTTGCAGTCAGGTCCAAATCAAGACATGTTTGAACATGCTTAATGAGTGTAGATAAAATAAAATAAAATGAGCTTCCTTCCATTTGGTTTGGTAGCACGATTTCATCAATGCTCACCGAAGTGGAACAATTGAGATAAAAAAGTTTTCAACATGAAAAGGGCTGGAAGGTGCCAGGCAAGATGTGCATGCAGGTGGGCGTAGGACCTGCAGCCAGCTGATGCACCTATTGATCAGCAATCAGCAATCAAGACATCCCACAGGACTGAGAGGTGCAGGGGTCAGGTTGCATTGACCTGGAGGATTTATTGGCTCAACTAACAATGATTGTACCGCCCAAGGCACAATCTTGATCAGAGCATTATTAAAATTCTGTGACATAAGGCGCTCACACAGTCCACTGATTGTGTTGTCTATGGCACTAAACTGCCTGCATTGCCTCATATTGTAATGTTGTGAAATTCCAGCTAAACACTTGGGTCAGTGAGGAGAGTGGAAATCATTTTGTTTTGAGTGAAATCAGGAAGTCATTAACAAACTGATGCATTACTACAGAGCCGTAATGGCAGGCAGCCTGTTACTGATACATCAGCCTGCCAGAATGGAGGGCATCGGTCGATAACACCTCCTCAAAGTGTCTTCCTGGCAAGTGCTGTGGCCTGTAATGAAACTGGCAAACAGATAAGGAGAGGCGTATGGCAGGGGTGTCTTACACCAGCTGACCTCACCCCTGTGGTGGAAAGCCCATTATCATTAATAGTCTGAGGAAATGTGAAGGAGGCTTTGTGTTGCTGACCAAGCTGGAATAAGTGTATTAACTGGCAGTTTCTCAGCTGTCAGGGGTCTTGGTTTTGGGCCCCTGCTAATGTAATGTTAATAAAAACAAAATAGTGGGCTGCAGGACCCCTGAGAGCATCCTTCATGTGTCTCTCATACTCCTACCAACCAAGGCAGTGCACTGTAATATCCCTTGCACCTGCCTGCATCAGCAGAAAAGACACGTGGTGATGTGAACGGTTATAGTTACGGTTGTGCAGCTGGGGTTATTGCACTTGGTTTATTTAATGATGCTACCAATGGCTGAGTGAACAGAGGCGCACGCTGGAATAAATCACAAAGACTTGGTTCATGTCCAGACACTGAGGGCTCAGTCACACAGAGTGCACATGTTCGCAGACATAATAAACAGTGACAGTCTCGTCTCTTTCTCTCTCTGTCTCTCATTAGCACACAAACACACAGATGTTGGTTGTTTTTCAATAAACTGCATTATGTGTTGCACGCCCTTTCTCATGAGGAAAATTATTAGCCAGCTGTTCATTTCCCAGCTGCACATGAATCCATGTCCTAGGGGTGCTTAAAAACACACACGCTCACACACACACACACACACACACACACACACACACACACACACACTCTATGTAGATACATGGCTGAGAGAGGCTAGGTTTGTGCCCTGCAGGTTACAAGCCATACTGAGAGGCCAGGACAGCCTGATGTTACTCAATTAGCAGACAACTGACTGAGCTGGAGGCCAGCAGTGAAGTGCCATTAAACTCAGAGAAACAGACAGACAGGAACACAGGTAGATGGCTACAGACGACAGGAAGTAGTGCTGTATTGTCAGGCTCACAGAGCTGTTACTAGACTGTGTGTGTTTGTGTGTAATGAGATCGTTCATTTACGTGTCCGTCTCTCTGTTTGATCCTGGCTCTATTCCCCCTTATTCCCCCCTAGGTTTTAGAAGCGCATTTGCAAGTGTGTGTGCAGTGCAGGAGGGCACACACATGTTCATTTGTGTGCGCATGTGTGCTTAGCTTGCATTTTGAAACAGTCAGGCCAAATGATCTATATTGTCAGGGTCAGGTCTATCTGGGCTCAGCTAACCTCAACCTCTTGACACTGAACATCTGCTGGGGTCAGACAGTCAAGCCCAGGGATGGCTCATCATCAGCTGGATGGTGGTGCTCATGTTCCAGCTAACTACTGGCAGGAGATGAGGGTTTGTGCGTGTGTACCCAAGCAAGTCCAGCTCCGCCGCTCTGAATCACTCAGATTCGTTTTAGATCTCGAGTTGCCCTCGGCAAACAAGCTGTGATGATTTTGGTTAAACAACATTATGTATTGATCAGTCTGTGAATTAACAGCATTCTTTCACGCTTGGTGTCTCTATTGACAACCTTCATTGATCATAACGGATAATGTGCAATGATTTAATAAATTGGTAGTATTAATACTTTTGTTCTTCATTTTTAGTATGGACTGAAAGTTCCAATATGCAAGAGTAATTGATTTGCCAAGATCACACTTACTACACATCAAAAAGTAAATTTTATGCCTCATTGAATCTGATGTTTTTACAAAGATTCCGCCACCCCTCACTCTCATTTCTTCTTATTCATCTCTCTCCAGGAGACTATGTGGTGCTCACTGTCTTCTTTGACCTGAGTAGGAGAATGGGCTACTTCACCATCCAGACCTACATCCCATGTACCCTGATTGTAGTCCTGTCCTGGGTTTCATTTTGGATCAACAAGGATGCAGTACCTGCAAGGACATCATTAGGTAAAACGGCTATTTTCTTGAAGATTAGTATAATTTCTTTGTACATAATACAGCTACAGACATTTTAAGTGATTTTTTTTTTAGATGTTTTTGATAGTTTTGCTACTGTTTTTTATGCTCCATATTTATTATTTCATTATATAGTTATGTAACTGCTCATCAAGCCTTGACAGAGGCTTTGCTTTAGTTCAGTTTTATAATCAGTCCACCTATCCATGCACACATATGCTGTAGATGTACTGGTGAGGTTCATTACACATCCTGGCCTTAATTACTCCCTGCTGTGAAACGCATCAAGAACCCCGTGGTGGTCACGCAGCACCTCATATTGCAAAGCAGTGTGCCTAAGATTCGTCTTGCCTCTCGTTTTTTTTAATTTTTTATCCTGTTGTCTGCTCCTTTGCTGTCTTCTGTCTTTTCCCCCTTGAGACAGGGCAGCTGCTTGGGAATCTAGTCCATCTTGATTAGAAGAGCCTATCCTGGCACATATGTTTTCATGCATGCCTTAACGAGGCATTAATTATGCAGTGCAGCAGGGAAGAGATGCAGCCTCAGCACAATAATAATGCACATGGCCTCTTCTGAATGCTAAAAAGGGACAGATTTTTAAATATAAGTGGCAAACGTGAGAATTTCAAGAACATTTGTCAGCTTTTGAACTTGCCCTTGGCGTCCAGTGTACATCGTCAGAAGTTCACTTGTGATCCAGCTACGTACATATTGCTTGGTCAGCTTCTTTTTGATGTCTTAAAACTCTAAATGCTGACCTCAAGTCCATGTGACGCGATCATTAGTGGGCATAACTAAATGTTAAACAATCCCCGTAGGCAGTAACCCTGATTCTGCCTCATTATCGTCATTGCACTTTGTCATTAATCTCTCTAAAAATATCCTGTTTTGATTTCTTTTGTTACTGCAACTCCAGACACGATTTGCAGTTGAAATAATAACGCTATTAATTCTCAGCTAGAATGGTAGCAAGAGTCAAATATATTAATTTCCTCTTTGAAAGATGATGCAGGGGGTACAGAAAGCCAGGTGGTTGGGAAGGAGATTAATGCAGATGACATAATTCTTAATCCTTCAATGCCATGCAGAAACATATCAATTCACTCACAATACTGCAGTGTTAATCTTGACGCTGAGTGATGGTTTCTAGCCCACATTAAATTTAGACATAAATCTTTTTAATACAAGGCAAAGTCCTCTTACATGCATGGATTTATTTAAAGGAAGGAGGTGGTCTTTTGAGTTGCTTGTTGTTGTTGTTCAGAGCTCGTGACGCTGCTGTTGGTGATCTGTTGTATAAGTATACTTATAGGAAAACACATTTCCTCCTCATGTGCCATCACTCCACCTCCGTCCACATTATCATTAGAGACGAGCAGAGAAAGCATGATGGTGGAGGGTTACAAGATGGTGGATATAGCAATGCAGTATTTCAGTGTGATGGTCAGTTTCGGCATCTGTCAGGACTTCTATTATGTTCTATTAGTTAAATTTTGTTAAGACCTGTAGTTATCTGGTGTTTTCTTTCCTTAGGTAGTACATGTGTTTCTAACTTCAAAAAATTACCTTCTACACTGAAATATTTAGAACAACGTGTTCCTAGCCTTAAAAATGTATGAGCACTTATATGATTTAAAAAATGCATTAACACATTGAGAAACTGGCACACGATCTGTGGAAATTATTAAAAACATCCACCGCATGTCTGAATCTCCACTTGGGCTTGGTTTCAGCTTCTTTCCAACTGTGAAACTATTTGGGGAGAATGCCATGTACACATGCAGTATTATTATTACTTCATGTTTCAGCACTGTTAATGTTACAGTTAACGGTATGTTTCCTTTTTAATATAGCTTGTACACTTTGACAAGCTACAGCTAGCAGTAGAAAAGACACTGTGTAAGTCAGTCAGCAAAGCATTTCATTGTGGGCAGCATACTTTTTTTTATGTCGGGTAATAAAGAAATTATAGAGCATCTTTATATGTTATAAGGGAATCCTTAATGTGAAAATTACAAACACAATTGTGCTCTATGCAAAAGTGTGCAGTGTAAACTGATGTAAAATTTTCATGTTGTGATTAAAAGCAGTTTTAATTTTCCTTGCTTTCTCTCACCTCATTACCAGGTATCACTACTGTGCTGACCATGACCACGCTGAGTACTATTGCCAGGAAATCTCTTCCAAAGGTTTCTTATGTGACCGCCATGGACCTGTTTGTGTCCGTGTGCTTCATCTTCGTCTTTGCTGCACTTATAGAGTATGGAACACTGCACTACTTTGTCAGCAACAGGAAGCCGAGTGCCAAAAAGGACAAGAAGAAGAAAAACCCGGTGAGTGTCTTCCTGAAACTAACTGAAACTAGCTTTCTGAAACACTTTTTAACATTGCTTTAGGTCTACACTCAATGTCATGATTATAGTCACAAACAATATTAATTTGGTTATGTAGTATGAGAGTGTGTAATATTTTTACAGTATTCACAGGATTTTTTTTTACCCTGCAAGCTTACTGACCCTTGCTAGTCTAGACTAGTCTTAGAAAGAAGCCTGAACTTTTTCCTAGCTCCTCACACATCTGTTACAGTTGTAATTTAGACCCATGTCACATGATAGGAGAGTTGGCCTTGTGTGAGCCTTAAGTCCCTCAAGAGATTTCAGCAGCTCGGTTAAAGGCCCAAATATATGAGCACTTACAGAGCCAAGTGCATTTACACTCAACTGCAAGAACAGCACTTCATCACCTCATCGACTGGAGCCTGCCTGTGGTTGTGAAGATTTTTGTTGAAAAGTCATCCAATTCTATCACTTAAATTCTTCTTAGTGGAAGATTTAGTTTTTTGCAATTGCTTGTTGTTAAAGGGTTGTGCATAGGTTACAGAAATTGTTTTAGCTTTTGAGGTCATGGTGTGTTTTTGGACTGGTTTCATTTATTCTTAAACATCTAAGTAAAATGCGCTTGGGTGAACAAGAGTATTGAACTGGAACTTAGGGGAAAGTGGGGCACTCTAGTTTCAGGCTCTGTGACTAAGGCTTTGCACATGGTCTAACTGTCTCATAGATGAATAAATTAATAATGAAGTGGAAGGTTTGCCATCTCAGAGGGGCTTTTCTAGGTTCTCTGCATGACTTGCCAAAATGAAGGAAGGAGGAACTATGCAAGAAAAGGAGGTCTTTGACTGAAATTTTTTGATGTTCATGAATTGTTAAACATATGCACAGGAAATCGAGGAAATACTGTATATGAACCTGAAATGTTACTTGTAAGCCGTTTCAGTGTGGTGTAGTGTTGAATGCAGTCAATCTCATCTCTAATTTTAATCAGGACTATTAATAAGTATTTCTGTCAAACTTCAGATGAGATTCAATCCAACTGATTTTAGGCTTAATATTTCTTAAGCAACCCTGAATCTTGAGTTTTTATGATTTGGCCCTTATACAGCTTGGGTTGAAATCAGGCATCTGACTGGGCCATTGAAGAATATAAAATTTCTTTTGCTTCAAAAAACCTTGAGTTGCTTTCGCAGTATGTTTAGGGTCATTATCCATCTGGACTGTGAAGCGGCATCCTACCAGATTTGTAGGTATACTGTTGATTTGGCCACACCTAAGGTTTTAGGTTTTTAGTTACAGTACCTTAACCTACAAGTTTGTGTGTGTCCTTTGCAGTGTCTTCAGGTTTTGCAGTATTCTTCTCAGCAGGTCTTTAGCCACAGGGCATCTCTCCTGACAATACTACAAATGTAGTTTTTGTCGCTTTGGCATTCTGTTTAAATTGGGTCCAAATATCCAAATATGTTTTTCTGACCAAGCCCTGGTGTAGCTGTCATGTCCTTTTCCCGTCAGTGTATGTTGTCTGCACTCCTACAGCCATTGCGTTAACAATACATAGTATAGTAATACTAGTACATACAGTAGCTAGGGCAGGCCTAGTATTGTTGGTGATGTTTCATGGTACGCTGAGTCACCGCGAAGATGATTGAGGTGCACAGGAAGAGAAATGTGCAGTCTTCTTATCTTCTAATGAAAGGACAAGTTTATTCATTTATTGTTTCTCTCCAAGCATATGAAGGTTCAGTTACTGTTTGATGAAAATAAATCATGAACGAACAATGTCCAAACAATGTCACACTAACTGAGTATTGGAATTATGGATGATGTATGTTTAATCTTTTTAGTTTTGCAGTAATATTTTTCCTGAAGTGATGCTGGTGTAAGAAGCATGTCAGATACATATATCCCACCATGCATCTCCCCTGTGTCTTTGTAACACGTATGTCCCCCTATAGTATATTTTCTACTCATTCCTTTTTGAGGTTGATAGTACAGTACTTGTAATTTTCACACATTATCTTTGTGTTAATTTTTCCTTTTATTGATGTTTTGGTTCTCTGTTTACATGTATTCTTTGTTTTTGTTACTCTCTTTGAATTCTACATATACTTTGTTTCCTATCTGGACAAAAGCTCCTCCGGCTCTTTTCCTCAAAGGTATATTGCCTGTGTCTGACTGCATGTGTCTGCTGCATTTTGGCTCTTTGAGCCCCCAGCACCTCACTGCTTTTTAATCTGTTCTACAGCAGATATGCCTCTCTTTATTCCCTCTTTATTTACCTGCATTCTTACTGTACTCCTCCTCAGTTACTAAATAGGTATCAGAGATAACATTAAAAAAGGGGCACTCTGCAGTGCACAGTGCGGAGGCAGCCAGCCAGACGTACTTACGCAGTTTTTAAAATTCAAATAAGCATCCCACACATCCCATGTCCAGAGGAATGTAATAGTCCGGGCCCAGTGTGGACTCATTCTGGCTTCCTCTGTCCTGTTTCACTCTTTGTTGGTGTTGTCGTTGTAGCCACCGTGAACTAGCAGCTGCTGCAATAGCTTCCTCTTCTTTCCCACTCCTGCCAGTAAATCTATATCTGTGTTTGTTGGGCATCTCAACCTGACACTCCCTACAGAGTCAGCAGAGCCTTAACAGACTGAAACGGACAACCCCTGCTCTGTGTGAAGTGTAATTACAATTGGAGGTCCATTCAGAAGATTAACATGCTAAACACCCAAAAAGCATCCATGGTGGGAGGGACCTAGTTACAATCTAAATTAAACCTGACATACAAGCCAAAATAAAAAAAAATCAGCTTTTTCATATAGAAGTTCACATCAGTATTTTAATATGAGGGATATTTTTTGAATCACATAAGTTAGATTTTCAGGAGCTTAAATGTATTGCTGAAAAATCCACCTACAGTATGGAAACACTAGCAATAAATATTCCGCTTAAACCAGATATCCTAGGGATCCATTAATGATCCTGAGTGTTTCCCCCTTTTGTCTTTTGTGAGAGGTTGTCTACTTTCAGTCAGTTAAAGTTGCCAATGCCATTGTGTTGTTTCCTTTTATTTCTTCTTTTTGCTAACACCGACTCAGCACAGCCCAGCTTGACCAGGCCATGCGGCAGGACGCTGTTAATGCTCCTTCTGCTTGAGCTTCCACTGCGCTTCCTCCAGTGCAACCAATCCCCTTTGAGAACTGAGTCATAACCTGTTGTGCTAATCCCCTCATTAACTCAACATACTGTCCATTAAGGACACAAATGCCGAAACTAACCTTATGTTGTTTTGTTTGTGGTTATGTATCGTTTTCAAAGGGACAGCAGGTTTGTGCACTAGTGTTGGGCAAGATGATAAGTTGTAGGGAATGTACAGTTCAATCAAGTTTAAATATTTTAAGCTTGTTTGAGGCGGCATGCTTACAGCAGATAATGTCATGTTCAAACTAAAACTGCAATGACCTAAAGTTTTTTTGCAGCAAGCATGCTTATTGTAGATACACAATAATGGGAGTGCAAAAAAGTACTTACATTTGTTTCAAATCTAAAAAGGACTAATTATTTTTTTAAACATATCTCATATTCACACATTGTAGAACATAAATGAATGCTACCAAACATTAATGTGCTAGTGCAGCAATTTCTTGATTATTGTCCCTATATTATAAAGACAAAACCTAAAGAACCAATCAAATGACAGTTGGCACTGGGTGCGCTAACTTTGGAATATGCTCAACTCACTGTGTCTTTTGAAAATCATGAGCTTGACATGCTAGTTTATCAGCAAGGTCAAGAGGGGGAGCATTTAATCTGCCAAACAGCCAGAATTCCAATTTGTGCAAAGGTGGCATGGCATTCTGAGATAAAAGCTGATGAAAATGGTCTATTTGAATACTAATTGTCTTCCTTTAGAATGACAGGGCCACACGTGTCACTGTCCTATTTTAGGAATCATTACAAATGAAATGCATGTGCCCTCCTGTGGTGAGCACAATTTAAAAAGAGGCGCTTTTTTTAACCCATTTAGTGATGGAAAGAGTGTGTGTTGCACATCTGCCAACACAAGCGCCTCCCTAAGCTTAGAGATGCTTTATGGATTTTCAAATGTTGCATAGCAGTAGTGTAATCAGAATAAAATGTTAGGGACATGGCCTGGCGGTGGCTTTATATAGCAGGTAAATAAACCGATGTAGACTACTATAATAAAAATATAACTGCCTAAGCCTCGACTTAAACCACAGCCCAAAGGTGTAATTTGCATCACAGGGACTGACCATTTGTCACTATAACCCTTACTAATTAAAACCACAAGTGGGTATACTTGTATTCCCCTGACCTTAAAAGGGTCCATTGGCAAGTTGATGCTGGTGCAAATCACATTTTGCTGACTAGAGACAGAAAGTGGAAGCTGAAATTAGGTCCCCTGTTATACAGGTGAGATCTTGATTATGGCACTCTGAGGCTCTTTTGGCTAACTGTCATTTTGTCCTGTTAAAAGCAGACACCCACGGTAGACATCCGTCCGCGCTCGGCCACAGCCATTCAGATGAACAACGCCACACACATGCAGGAGCGGGACGAGGAGTACGGCTACGAGTGTCTGGACGGGAAGGACTGTACCAGCTTCTTCTGCTGTTTCGAAGACTGCCGCTCTGGAGCCTGGCGGCATGGCAGGTTGCACATCCGCATCGCCAAGATAGACTCATATGCACGCATCTTCTTCCCCACTGCGTTCGGCCTCTTCAATCTGGTCTACTGGGTCTCCTATCTCTATCTCTAGGCCCTGGTGTGTATCCAGCCTTATCATACATTTCATTGCATTCTACATATGCTCGCGCCAGCAAGGGACATTGAAAGAAGGGACCCACTGAAATACTTAATGATTTGATTTAAGCATTTCATTTAATTTCTTAATTTTAATCTTCACATTTTATTTATTTGATAACTTTAAGAGATCTTGCAAATGTTGTAGCACTACATTTTACTGGCATGAAGAGATTTGTAGATGTGTTGTGAGAACACTAATGGTTTGAGCAATTTAACTGGAGTTTTGTTCTTTAAATCGGAATTTCCTTTTAATTTAATTTCAGTTGAATCATTTATAGACCAATTTTTAGACGAATACATTCCCTCTACAATAAAAACTAAGTAAATAGTAATCCACATTCATGAAAAAATAAAAAATTGCATTACCCATGTTTCAACCTTTATTGTAACTTTTTTTTTTTTTATGTTAACCTACGGTAACACTAAAACTCAAAATCTGAAGCACTTTAATATAGCTATGGTAGACAGTGACACTGAGAGTCAATAATGCTACTTTTAAGTTATTTAGCTAACATGTTAGCACAATTAAACATTGCATTTTGTGTGGTCATGGATGAAGAGATGCTGTTTATGGACAATGCTGAACTGTACAGGCACTGTATATATTTTACTATTACATAGTGGTTTACATTTATTGCATGCACCTTTCAGGCCAAAAATCAACATGTTTTATGCTCTTCTATTGTTGTTAAATGAGCACTGTTGATTATCATTCAGGATTTAATTATACTTTTTTCTAGGAAAACAAAAAAAATCAAATAATAAAAATGTGCCCAGTTTATGCTTTTATGTTGGGGAATTATCTTTGCATACAAGTCTGAGGATCAGCCCTGAATTTTAAGCCAGACAACTGTTTTAAATATTGTTTTTTTTCTCAGCCATTAGCTTACAATATAGACAACACTGACCTCTCATCCTCTCCTCCATTTGCTGTTAAAAGCATGTATTTCCATAATGACACAGTGCTGTTGTGTTTTGAAGAGAAACTATTCAACAACAAGTTCAGTTTTCTTACACAAACTAATAATATTTCATCCATCATACAGCAATGATAACTGCAGCTGTGTTACCAGAGGTTGAGATTTTGCCTTCAAGACAGAGGAATACCAACTTATTTAGACTTGAACGAAAATGTTAATTCAGACAGCTGAAGGACGTTTTAAAATCTCTGCAGTGGAACAGGGTTCATTCTCTTATTCTTTTTAAAATGGAAAAAAAAAACAAAAAACCTGGGAAAATATGAAATAACAACAAACTTGAGAGCTTCATTCAAGTTAGAAAGGGCATCTGATTGTGTTGAGAACAGTTGTGTCAGCCTTATTATCAAGCATCTCACTTCCTGTCTCTTTGTGAAGAAACACACTGAGAATATAAATCACATTGTGAGGAAATTGATTCGCTGGATGGGCAACAATTCCTTTTTTTTTTATTTTGACTTAAAATAACCTGTGAATGTTAGAATGTATGAAGAAAGCGGAGAACAAGGCGAAGGCATCCAAACGGTAAATTTTGCGTATGATAAAACACATGAATTACAACCCCTTACAGATCTATTTTGATAGACATGAGTATGCAACAAATGAGACACAGTGCTTCAGTATAATTTGCAATCTGTTAAGGAATGGATGTGAATCACATTATGTACATAAATTACAAATGGAAGAAAACACTTGTCAAGCCCTTAAGATTTTCTAAAAGGGTATATATTTTGTAATTTCAGCCTTGTTACAGTATATCATACAATAAGTTAGATTATCATATTATGCTGGACTGACCATGTAGAATACTTGGGGGTAATGGGGTATTTATTTATTTATTTATTTATTCATTGATGTTATTTATTTTATTGAATGAAATTGTATTTTATGTCCATATAGCCCCTGAAAAGAAACACAGAATGCTGTCATTTATATCAATGATACATTTTTGTTCAATGTGTCAATGGAGCTTGAGCCTATTTATCTTGTGTTTTCTATGTTGTGGTCAATGTACACTACTCTCACAAAGGCCTGTCAAACTGTTATATCTGTTGAATTAGTGAGTTGCAACATTTCCTGTTGTGCAGCTTCTGAGTAGTAGACTTAAATATTTTCAGGGGGAAAAAAAACACAAAAAACTCTTCCCGCACCACCAGAAAAAATATTTGCCTGTCTAAGTGACTCTTATTTCCACATCTTCCACCACCACATGGGTTGTTGTTGGTCTTAGTATTTGCCATCTTTAATAAAGCATCACTGATGATGACTAACATCTGCATTTACCAGATTATCTCATATTCCCTGGAGATTTTTTTCCCTTTTGTATTTAATGGTAGTCCTGTTGTGTTCCAAAGCTGCCACTAAATAGTCTAAACCAGTCTTCAGTGTGCAAATACTCTTATCTCACTGTCAATAACAATGGTCATCATCACTGTCCAGTAGTTTAAAGAAGAGCAACAGTGATTACATGCTACGTTCCAAACGGACACATGCAATAGAGAATATCAAACTATAACACCATCATTTTTAAACTCGTTTGTTCACAGTACAGTGTTTTCTGGATGAGAAGCATATCCGTAAGTGCTGAGTGTTTCGTTGTAGGAAATGTCTTACACAAAATGTTGGCCACATTATTGTTCACTCAGACATGGATTTGCAGCTGTTCTGGATATGTTCTTAGTCATTATTTTTTGTTTTTATGGTACAAAACCAAAAGCATAAGGAATTGTTCAAATATGGACCAGACTTATTATATGAGGGTGAACTGGAAGACTATCCGACTTCACTGACAAACCTATCATATTGATAACGACGCATGTTTGTGTTTGAACAGTGGTGCAGAAAACAAACATACTTAACTGTTTTTTCTTTTCCATGGTGAGAAAAACTTCCTTTTTACTTATTATATTTTGCTGTTATGCTAATAACAATCAGTTTTATTGTCACTGATTACATTTTACAATGAAATTTGACTTCTTTAACCCTGAGGGCAGCCACAGGCCCAGAGAGCTAGCGCTGGGTGTCTTGCTCAAGGACACAGACGACTGGGGCTGGGCTGGGATTTGATCCTGCTACCTTCTGTATCCCAGTCTGATACTTATCCCACTGAGCTACCAGGCCGCCCAGAGGTATACAGGCATATGGAAGGGACCGAAGTGTAGTATGCATGTTAAATATCCCTCGACAGTCAAACTGGGATGTTTGGAAGAATTGGGACTAATTCAACCGTTTCACCGTTTGTTCTTTTTCCTGCATTGACTTGGACTTTTACTACACTTCACTTATTTTGACAAATTGATTTTATTTATTGTGGGAGCCACAACTGAAACATATGTGAACAGCACATGTAGATATTTTCTATTGTTATGTATTTTGTCAAACTGCAGAAAACAAAAATACGCACTGGAATTACAGAGCTCTGTAAAAGGTATCCTAAATAAATTTCATGATTCTCATACATACAGTATGTTAGTTGTTTGTCATCTATGTATAATTGAGTATTGTATAAAAGGGGCACTGATCAGTTCTCTTAGGGTCTGCATAATATACTATACATGTACTGAAAAAAAATCCTTTTCATAAGGGAATTGCACATAGCTGTCAAATTTTACAATAAAATGGTTGCAATTATCATTGTGTATTTGTTCATTATTATTTATTATAATTAGCAGTACTAGTAGATTTATTACCGATATTTTAGTGATGTTCTATATTGCTACAGATTTGTAAGTGCCATTATTATTTATTATATAATATTATTTATAATAATGGGGGATGTGGTCCGTGGATCAACAGTTCTCACAGGCCACAGACAGATCTGTATTTGGACAGTGACAGTTTTCATTACTTAGGCTCTGTACATTACCACAGTGGATTTGAAATTAAACAATCAAAATCGTAGTGTCAGCTTTAAATCAAGGGTTTCATCAAAAATATTGAATGAACTGTTTTTTGTCCATCTCCACCAATTTTAGGGGGTAAAAAGTACAAAAATAACAATCTTATTACTTTACATTATTATGAGTTCATATTAGGTAAAAAAAATTTAAAAAATCTGCAGTGCACTACTGTAAAAACAGTATCCCATTCTTGCTACAGTGGAATCTAATCAGGTAAATAAAAATGTAAATTATGCACCAAGTGTACACACTAAGATTAACAAAGATG
>JAUBNQ010000006.1:17772533-17782848 GCA_032353495.1 Ctenopoma kingsleyae | reverse complement strand
CTTGTAGAAGAAAACCTTATTTAGTGGTTCTGCCCAATTCAGCACTTGTCAGTTACCTTGATGAGCTGCCAACTTTGCATCTTTTCTGAGGCATCCCTACACCCTCCAAAGATTTTCAGGGAGCAAATTGTCCTATATTTATTTGGATTTAGTACACCTATAGTGTTAATTACATTTGTTGTTTTTGTGTTTACTTTTACTGCTACATTTTGAGGCAATTGCAAACCATATGTCATTGTGTCACAGTATGTGATACATAAAGTCATTTCAGTATTATAACTATTATATAATGGGGTGGCAGTAACTGAGTTGGTAGAGTAGTTGCCTACAAACATCAGGGTCAGTGGTCCGATTCCTGGTTCCTCCTGGCTACATGTTGAGGTGTCCTTGGACAAGACATCAAAACCTCATAATAAGGCCAACATGTACTGTCTTGCAGCTGTCCAACAACAATTTCCCTAAGGGGATCAATAAAGTATGTCATTATTATTTTTAATATTATTATTTTAAAGAAAGGATATGGACATTAGTTTAGGCATGCCATAACACATAAGCACATTTTCATTTAATAGGGCAGTATATAGGAATAGCACAGCCTGTTCTAGTCCTGTCCAGTGAGTCTCTTCCTTCCAGGAAAGTGCACTTGAAACAGAACAGCAGTTGGCTGATGGAGCCCTGTGCTGGCACCTCTCCCTCCACTGGGCATGGTGGCAGCTGCAGAGACAGCCAGTCTATCCCTCTGATTATTATACAACCGTCCGCAGTGTACCACAGCACCGTGCTGTCATCGCTAGCCCTTTCATCAGCTGAGGTATAAGATCTTGAGCGAGTGCAGAGCTGGGAGTGCAGGGAGACCTCCATGAATAATGCAATCTGCACATGGCTCACTTTTTAGGACTTCACCCGCTCACTTTCATCACTGTGTGCAATGAGATGTATGGCATATGAATTTATTGACCCCTGTATTCTTATTTATTTATTTAACTACAATTTTTAAAACCTGTTTATTCAGAAAATACTGAACCAAGAGCATGTTTATTTTGTTTTGCTTGATTTAATATTAATAGATAATTTTTGGACCCCTTGGGGAAATTGTTGTTGTTCGACACCTGCCAGACAGTGCATGTCTGCGCATACTATGGGGTTTCAGTGTCTTGTCCAAGGACACCTCGACATGTAACCTCGTAGGACTGAGAATCAAACTGCTTACCTTCTGGTTTGTAGACGTTGCAGTCCCTACACTGCATGATGGCTGTTACATAAATTAATAACTTCCAAACAGTGTTTTCTTTTTCTTTTCTTTTTTTATTGAATTTCCAGCTTGCAGAGTTTGAACCTAGCAACACTGCTATGTTGCTAATTACTGTGCCTGGCACTAGATGAATTTAAAGATTTATTCTGTCACACACAATTTCAGACACATTATAGTAAAGCAAAGCAAGTAAAATACTATATGAGCATTATTGCAATGTGTGCTAAACAAACACAAATATCTCAAAAACTATACCTTGGAGATACCTCATATTTTGACATTTTGAGAGAGAGGAGAAGTAGCTGAAGAGTTTGATGTATAATATGTGCATGGTATGTAAAAGTTACATCATTAAAAGAATAAAAACCGATATCAATAATTTCCAATATTACATTTTAATGCCAATATCAGCTGATAATATCGGACATCCCTAGTTCAGATAATGTCATCTAGAGGGCCAGGTCGACTTAGACTACAACTTCCATAGTATGAGGAACCAGGTGACTATCCAGATGATCATCAAAATTGAAAACTCCCCCAGATTACATTTCCGGAGTCCTTGAGCTAGAGACAGAGAAATTTTAACATAGGGAAGTCAGAGGGAGGTTTAATACTGTTCATATGCATACACTTGCTAAACTAGAACCATAAGAAACATTTTGAACAGGCCATTTAACATGAGATGGTCTAGCTGTATGACTTCTGTGATATGCTATGATAGTGACTTCTTTTAAAAGCAATGTTTAAAAGGTCGTCATACTGAAGAAATTACCTTCTTACACCAATATACTACAGACTTCATTAGTGATGACATTTAATGACTTTTGAACTGTTTAATCAATGGAGCACATTGTAAAATGTCAGCCATAAAATAATTTGACCTTTCACATTAATTTAGACTAGGCCCTCTGTGCTAGCTATGAGGGATGATGGGTAAGACCGTAAATGTTTATCTATGTGATTTTATTTTTCAACTGTGTGTGGATATTTTTTTTCTGATGTTTCTGCCTGTCTTTATACAGTATGTTTGTAACATGCATTTAACTGTGTGTGTGCTCGTTTCTGCCTTTCACCCCTCATTAACAGCTCAAATGTAATCTGGCTGGGCTGAGTAGCAGTGTGAGCAGGGTAACAGAGGGATGGTTGCATAACTTCTTCTTTTAGCCAAGACACTCTATACAAACAGGGATTAATTAACGGGACTTACTGTGAAGATACGTCAATCCACAATGATCACAGGCAGATGATAAAAAAGGATCTTAAACACACTACAACTGTTCACTGCCTGTGCTCAAACAAAACATGTCATAACGTCAAGCACATTTCCTATAAATAACCTTGCACATGTAATTATTTTTAATAAATAGATTTGTGTATATTTGTAAATGTACTGCTATGGACATATATTGCTGGACAAATTAGGTTTTCTTCTTCAGCATATCAGGCAATATGTTCATGCGTATACATATGGTTTCTGCACAATATTTAATGGTAATAAATTTATTCTGTTACTCCAACAGCACAGCGATAACAACATGTTCCGATAAAGTTAAAGCCCCCGCTGATAAAAAAAAAAAAAAGGAAGGATAAGATTTGTATTTGTATAAAAACATATTTCTCTTCACTGTTGCTGATATATGGTGAAAATATACTAACCATGACACATGAACAAAAATGCAGTCTGTAAAGAGTACTACTGACTGTGATAGGCTGAGAAAGCTGTCACTCAAGCAATAATGCTCTAACATACACCTGTATATACCATAGAGTTCAAAAAGAGTTGCTGATGTGTTTTCAGGTTTGAAAAGCCCTTTATTCTGAGCCTTTGGTGACTCAGCGTAAAGAAAAACAAGGATAATGAAAGTGTTATGCCCTTAAAATGCCACTGAAATTATCTGAAGTGTACAGAGGCTGATGTTTTGTCAAAAGTACATTACAAATGTAATGCACTTGAAACTAAGAATCACAGTACTGTAGGTACTTTATATAGGCTTTTTTCCAGTTTAAGAGCTGAGATCCAACACAGTATGACAACCTTGTACAATGTCTTTTTGTAGGCAAGGTACATTTACAACAAACTGAAAGCTCCATAAAGCACAGGATTTATGGGCAACTTAAGTTCAATGACCCTTGATGCTTAGAGCCGAACACTCTAGGTTTCCTGTGGTCCTAAAGTAAAGGTAGTCATTGCTATTAGTCTGGCCTTTTTGGGGCTTTGGGAGTGTGTGGACGTTAAGGTTTGATTTAGATTTGTAGTAAATTTAATAAAAGAAAAAAACATTGTAGTTTTAACAAATCTATATAAGATGCTATTGTATATGTGAGACAACAATGTCTATTAGTAGCTTATGAGACAGTATACACGGTATCTGACGTGGAAAATCTAAAATAGTGATTTACTTGACAAGGCATAACAGAGATTTTGTAACATATCAATAAAATGCAAAATACACACACATATATATAAATATATACATATAACATATTAGTGGTTATATTAGTGTCCTACGTTAGAAAAAGCTGACATACAGATAAAAAAGAAAATGTGTTTCCAGTAGTGTCTAATTTTAAAGCAGAACATTTACACTTAAGACGCTTGTGAAAAATATCCAACAGCTTAAAAACAAGGTCATGTACTACCGGTCATCTAAAGCCTTGAGGATAAATCTGCAAAGATATTCCACTAGCAACGATGTCAAATGCAACCTCTCACTTAGCATATTTGACAGGCTTAGTAGAATTTACATCTGCTTACAACAAGCTTTTTATACCTCTTAAATAGATTCACAGAGAAGGGCTGGGACAAAGACAACAAGACAAATCAGGAAAATGTGTGTGATGATGTCATAATCAATCATGCATAACCAGTCACTGGCATTTTTTAACCCCAGAGGATGAAACATCTTTACAGGCACATTCCTTTCTCTCTCGTTATTAATTTTACTATTAGGTCATGATGGATTTAATCAAACATCTTTACCACCAACAGATGTGTTCCTCCAGTCAGTAATAACTTGGAAAACTGTACTGTACTGTAGAGCTGCACTTGACATCTTGCAGGCAGCAGCAGAGGGGAGAACAAAGACTGTATCCTGAGAAGAAATCTACCCAACACCCACACCCTCTAAAGTTATCACCTTCATCATCCTCCGAGGCATAACTTGCAGCATCACACTTAAACACTAAGACTGCACACCTCTTTTCCAAACAGCCTTCCTAAATTGGAACATTAGCAATGTACAATACATACAGACTACTGAATTACATGTTGCTACAAGACAGCTCGGCACATTTTTGAACACACAGATCAAAAAGCTGTCTCTACTAAATCCAAGTTTCTCTCTATGTCTGTCTATCAATTCTATATTTTTCTGTTATTATTCTAGTTTCTTTAGCCTTATTTCTTGCAAATTCAAAGAGTACAGAGTCACCTCATGCTTCATTCATTGTGCTGCAAAGCCATATTCACACAGATTGTTTTAACACAATCTTATCCAGTGGTGTGTCTTTTCAAGTACCACTGAGAATTCACTTAGAGGGATGGAGCGTGTTGAAAAACCTTGTTTAGTCATGTTTTCCCAGTCATGCATGTCACACACAACACTTAGCCTACACACCTATTTTAATCAATCCAGCTATACAGCTAAAATAATCCCCCAGGAATGTGCCTGTGCGTATATGTGATTGGCTAATGCATCATCTTGCAACTTCTCCATTGTGTGTTTTATGGGCAAAATATAATATAATGCATTGTTATAAACGGTATTGCTAACAATAGCTGACCTGGGTAGAATGGGTATAACTGGTTTTGTTATGCATCCCTGTCTCCTGAATGTTACATTCTTATGCAACTAAACTGCGATTACTGCGGTTTTTGTAGTAAATATAATCAATTTGTTGTAATGAAACATATATTTGGAATGAATGATGTGTTACATTTAAGAAGTTGGGTTTAGGCAGAAAAAATTACTTTGGTTAGAGGTAGAGAAGAATTGTTTTTTTTTGGTTTAAAATGTACTACACGTGTTATGTGTGAAATTACTCTGAACTCTTTCTCTATTAAGCCAGCCCACAATCTTTCCCTGAGCCCAGTGCCTCTGCCAAATCCCTATTCACATATGGAGAAGATCCAGGCGCTCATAAAAAAAAATACATGTACATAAAACAAGTATACTTATTTAATGATATATTCACCAATGACAAAAGTACTAGGTATGTGCCTACTGATGTGATCAACATTGATTGTTTTAGAGAAACTCTTAGTATTGTATGTTTTACTTTGTAACAATCCACCATGCATGTTTTCTCACAACTGAAGTTATGGGAGTGTTTCAACAAAACCATCTTTGGCTCAGTCTAAATTGTGCAGACAAAAGCTTTATTTTGTTGTTTGGCCAATTCTACAAATTAGTGAAAGCTGACAGTAACAGTTGTCACTGACAATTGCCTGATAATTAACTCATTCATTGTGCAACAAGTGGGCAGGAAGTTATCATTTTACTTAAGTTTTAATTTGACACGAGAAGGTTCTGGATTAAAGGGCATCGCCTGTTGAGTTCATCAACAGTTCAAGAATATTCATTTAAAAAATTGACTTGTATTTAAGAAGAAGAAGAAGAAGAAGAAGAAGAAGAAGAAGAAGAAGAAGAAGAAGAAGAAGAAGAAGAAGAAGAAGAAGAAAGTTCTGCCTCTTCCTGTAACAGGCAAATGAAAACTTCAGAACAGCTTGTGATGGGGGGTAAGAGTCATTAAAAAGACATTAGACTTTAAAGAAGTTCTAAAAGTGCTATTATGACCTACAACAGGAAGTAATTTATAACTTCACTGCACTTTTAAAATATTAGCAGCCATGTACTGGGAAACTAAAAATCATTTGACTTCTTTTGCAGTGAATAATCCCGCATTCCTGCTCCCTCTTAGATGGACCCAGTGCATCTACTCTGCTCCTTATTAGCATGTTGTCCCTGCAGGGAGGGAAACCTGCAGGTGTAAAGATGTTTAAATCTCTAATCTCTCACACTGACTGAATTCTTTACTGCGACTAAATCTGTGAAATTAGAACACTCTTTTGCTTTGGGTTACTTTGCAGATAAGAGTACAGCCTGGTTGATGTTGATTAAAACACCCTAGAAAAGTTCAGACATTCCTTATTTAGAAACTACTTTGCTTTTTCTTTAAAAAATGTGTTTCATAGCTATGATGAAAGATTTAGGAGTTTTCCTTGTGATTTCAATTATCCACACTTTACTTGCAGCACAGACTCGGTAGCTTTCAGTCTCCCTGTGGAGCAGCCACCTGTTCTGTTTTTGCATTTCATCTACACTTTCTCATTTTACAGGTATCATCACATTTTGTTTCCCTGTGCTGCAGCATAATTTTATGGCTTTACTATTCATGTTTCATTGTTGCATATGAGTAATGACATAAGACAAATAAGACTATCGAACATAATCAAAACCTGATAAGTCCAGCCAGTGCCATTTCCAGGCAGTTTGGTTTCGAGATGAACTGTGACAATGAGCTTCGACAGGATTGATGAAGCGTGTAGACAGGAGTGACACAATGTTATACACATTTCCCCCCCGAAACACAAGCACATCACCTTGTACTAGGATATAAATTGCTGGAGAGAGTCAAACATGCTTTGACAGAGACACATTTGAAGGTTGGTTTTATACACAGATAAAGGTATATATAATAAGATGTATTATCCTCATGTGTGGAAGGAGTTTCTTTGCCTTTGAACCCAGTAACTCTGTACATGGATGGTTCCACACCTAAAGGTACTTTTAGTACCAATGCTGCCATCGTAGACCTGTGAATAAAAGTTAAGTGACTATAGACAAACATGCATCAAATCTATGACCAACATGCATCAAGTTCCCTGCTGCACACATACTGTATTCTACTCACACCAAATACATTCTACTGAAAACTACAGTATTACCATGACCTTCTAAGACTGTAGAGTACTGGAGAAGGACACGTATTGACATGATAGACCATAGATAGTGCACAATTTGTCAGATGCGTTTTCATCCACCTTGACAACAAATTCACATAGCGCACACACCATCTGTATATTCAGTGAAAAAATCATATGGAGGCAATCGAAAACACAAATGTTAAAAAAGACTTACAGCATCTGTGAACATAAACACTGGCATGATGTGAGGATGAAACACGTCGTGACAGAAGGGCACCAAAGATGTGTATATCTCATCGATACACACAAACTGTCTAATACTTGTCTTACAAAACCTTCGGCAGCTGCCTTTTCTAATCTATCAACTGAGTACATGAACTGATCTGTCAGGTCTAGGCTTGGCTCAGGGGATAGTCAGACAAACGCCTGTCAGATATTTTTTTGAAGCACTGCCATAGAATTTTAAGTTTTATTATGTTTACAATTTCACATTGTGCATTTGTCAAAAAGTGGTCAAACATTATGTTTTGGTGCTAAGCGTGTATTAGAAATAGCTTGTTCACAGTCTTTAACCTGCTAAAATATGAGTCACTGAGCACTGCTTCAGCTGTAGGCCAGTCTTGGCTTCACCTAAGAGACAATCGGTAAAGAATGCATAGGGCTTCAAGAGCATCAGTCAGACATAGCCTTAAAACTCTGCCAACGTAGAGCAGGATGAAAACAATGGATTAAACCAGTTCAGTTGAAACATGTGGAGCTATCCAGTGTGACATGAAGGACATGGAGCACACTTCTTGACCACACTGCCCCTCTGCCCTTGACACTAACTCTTTCCACGTGATCACCCTTGCCTGGGTTACCTGAGGCAATGCCGCTCCAGCGTC
The DNA here is from genome assembly GCA_032353495.1 of Ctenopoma kingsleyae. NCBI lineage: Eukaryota > Metazoa > Chordata > Actinopteri > Anabantiformes > Anabantidae > Ctenopoma > Ctenopoma kingsleyae. The sequence goes on along the minus strand of JAUBNQ010000006.1, from coordinate 17,774,786 downwards.
TGACCTGTCTCTCTGAGAAAACTGGATCTCTTTCCCCACAGGGCTTAAGGCCCATGATTGCGTGCATTAGATATCTCCTCCACTGGCTCTCTACGCCTCCAGGTCGCAGTGATTCACCGAGGCACGCAGCTGGGTCATTCACCAATGGGGGAAGAAGGATAAGACATAGGAATAAACATTCAGCAAATGCATACATATTTTGATATAAATTTAGAAAAACATGTTTGGGCAAAAATGTATCAAAGAAGAGATTCTAAACTATGACATCTTTTGAGAAGCTGAAGTTCTATCTATCAAATACTTGTCTGGGTATGGGTCACAGCAGCAAGAGGGAAAGAAATAATTCCTCCCCAGACACTTCTTCCAGGGACTTCTGGAAGTTCTTTAGGCATTCAAGCTGGGTGAGATAAGTAATCCCAGCAGCAAGTTGTGCATGTGCTTCCAGGGTTTTCTCCCAGTTGGATGTTCCCAGACTACCTCTGCAGAGAGTCTTTAGGGAGACATCCTGATTGGATGTCTGAACAACTGTGCTGACTTCTTTAAAGCCAATGGAGCAGCACTTCAAATGCCACAACATCAGGTCTTCTAACCCTGTGAGACAGTAATTTCAGCACTTGGTATAAGTAATCTCAGTACTGTCATGAAACACATATACTTAGATGTCTTTCCACAGGTAATACGTTTGCCTATTTTTCATGCCTACTGACCAGGTTTAGCACGTGGTCAAGCATCCTTTCTAGCACCCTATTAGACTTCACAAGGAGGCTGAGCAATGTGATAGGCCAAAAATGTGGAACAAACCCCCAGAATACTAGTACAAAGTCTGAGATCATTCCTCTGGGTGAGTTTTCCACTTAAGGAATTGAAGATTTGTTGCAACAATCTCTGAGGCAAAAAAAAGCCCAGTGTGGCTTCTTGTCTTTCACTGGAGACACTAATGACCATTTGGTCACAGACTGAAGCAGCCACCTTTCTTTGGACTAAAATATGCTGGTATAAAGTACACTGACAAAATGCCTTATGCTAGCAAAAAAATTCCAATAATAAGACACCACCTGGGCTCAGATTTAGCTGGCCCTTCCTCCCCGGCATCCCCTCCAGGTGTTCCTGTCACTACCCAAATGAATGGCAAAGTCCTTCAGCACAAAGTGGCAACTCTCATTTTCTGGGAAGAGCTGCAGGCTAACAGTGTTCAACCAGTGACTTGTAACCATCCGTATACTTGCGCAGCACCTCTTACCCCGGGCAACTAAGGAAAAAGAGGACAGCACAGCACCTACGGGGAAAGGACTGGACAACTCAATACCAATCTCTATGCATACTGCTCACACCATCCACATATGAATATATGATCAATTCACACAGTAGACAAACATATACAAACTAACAAATGACAACCTAATCTCTGATTTCCTAATTATCATCCTTTCATGCTTTTTTCATGTTAGGGGTATCTCAATCCTGCAATCATAATATACTGTAGCTCAAATGCCTGCACACAATCTTTACACCACAGTTAAAACTCACACAAAAAGCATGGACAGACAAACAGATCAGATAATGCACTGATGAATACCAAATATAATTTATTTGATGTTTAAATGTAGAGTAGCATTTTTCCAGGAATTTCCTGCACTGCAATTTGATCTGACAGAGAGAGAGATGAGGGGGGAGGCATCTGGAACATGAGCTGCTTATATAACTATATATGTGCATGTGTTTCTTCTGAACTATGCCACATGGTGGGGTAATTGTTGGATTAAAGACAGTTTATTAGGGATAACTTTCCTAACCAGTTGCAAAAATATATAATAAGTGTAACTCAAGTTTTAATGTCATTACATTCGCCACAGATTAAATGTTTATGCCTTCTTTAGGCAGTGGAATAGTGGCTCAGGTGTAAGCAAATAAGTCTGCATATTCTCACAGCGTATCAGTTTTCTTAAAATTTCCTGGTTTCTTCCCACACTCTATACATTCTGCACAAAACATGCAGATCAGGTAAAATGGGTTGAGTTCAACTGGATAAGCTATGTGCCATCTTTGCTGTCACATAATTATAATATAATAATTACACATTTAATTGATCCCCTTGAGGTTTTGTTGGACAGCTGCCAGACATTAGATGACAGCACTACTATCGGGTTCTGGTTTCTTGTCTGAGGACTAGGTATGTCCGATATTATCGGCCGATATCGGCATTAAAATGTAATATCGGAAATTATCGGTATCGGTTTTTACTCTTTTAATGAC
>JAUBNQ010000006.1:17739478-17754081 GCA_032353495.1 Ctenopoma kingsleyae | reverse complement strand
TGGATGATAAACACACACAAAACATTGGAATCACAAAGTTCATTACGTAGTGTTGGGAATAATGAATTTAAGTGGATTTCTCAGATGGACTCCCTGCATCAACTGTGAATGTATATTTTACTAACAAAGTGGTAATAATGAGTAAATAGTAATCGTATTTTGTATTTTGTCACTGCTTATATGCTTTAAGAATTTGTTTGTCTAGTAGATAGGAATAGCTTATATAAAACAGATGTCAACCACACTCGGATGGCTAGTCTTCCTCAGCCTCATGAATCACCAGTCTAAAATCAACTATGTTAACAGTCTATTAATTTCATTTAGAAGTCCCCAAAGCAATAATTTACTAATACTGAGAATACTACTTTATAATCTTATATTATATAATATATAATAATCTTACTCTCCAGTCAACTCTGAAGTACTGAACACCATCACCAACATCTGTGATAGCACTTCTGAGAAAATAAAACAGAAGTTGTGAACCTGCTTCACAAGTGATTGATATGACTATAAATGTTAAGAAGGCAACAAGAGCAGAGAAGTCTCCATTTCTAAGAACTACATAGATTTTGCCTGTACTATGCCAAGCAGATCCACGCCTCATTAAATTCACCAAAATCTGTGGCCATTTATTCTTTAATTGAAAGGCAAACCCAAAGAGGCTTGCCCTTCTTGCATTAAAAGCTTTTGATTATGCAGTCAGTCATGTTTAATTCACAGCATATTCCAGTGTCAAAAGATACATTGCACAGCCATAAAATATTGACAAGCTCCATAGAGACAAAGATCCCAACCATGCACTCTCGAAAAGATCAAAAAAATGAGATAACACACCAGCGCACATCCAGGGCAGCGGTGTATCGTCTTGATCCTCTTATCTCATGCTGCTTCTCAACAGCGAGCACATTCCATCGACAGAGCATGACGAGCACGGAAGTGAAAAGAACTAATGCTCACAACATGATGGTCATACAGGCACATGTACCCACAAACACACATGCACTATTGAGAGTTTGACATTGACAAAGCTACAGAACATCAGACAACAAACAGCATCGATTTCCTCTTACCACAGCTGCTCTTCTGGTTCAAATCACATGCGTATTTAGAAATAATGACAGCAGTTTGGCCCTTGCTTGTCATTGTGGAAAATATCATATTAATCATATAACAAAGAAATAAATTCCTTAACACTATTAAAATGCAGCTGTGGACATGGGCACAGATGAGGGAGTGTTAACTTAAATGTCTAGCTTCAGTCAGAATATAGTAAACTAAAAAATTTAAGTTATTAGAATCTATCATATACCAATGCCAAAACTTTGGATATCTCCATATAGGGAACCAATAACGACTTCTTTTCTACTGTATTTGTAGCTGTAGCTACACATCAGTTCATTCTAGACATCTGAACTATAGAGTTGGCTCTCTACAATTATTTTTTAATTCCATTTGCTAGGAGATTGTGATGGATGAGATAATCTATTTTGAACATTCTCAATCTCCTTTATGAAACTTTGATAAATAAAGTGGAATCAAAAGCTGTTTATTTGATGCACTGTTTTACAATAAGCACACATGCTCACAATAATCTCCTGATTAAACTCACCCTGAGAGGCACATGGTGGAGGCTCTGGTGTGTTTTGACAGCATCAGAATCGCTGATGTTGTTAGGCCTATTTTGGGGGGGCTGAAGCCCCCCCCAAGATGATCCCAAGCCCCCCTAAAAATATAGTAATTATTATACTATTTTTAAATTATATATCCATACATTTCATACAATTAAAAATAATAAGTCTACCTATCATTATTTAATTAATATTATGTACTGGCTGTTTAAGCTGCTATAAGTAGCAGAGACCAGAGAATTATTTCATAGTCAGAGATTGTGAGTAGGTGTCAATAACTGTTTGCTTACTTATGTTTCCTTAAGTGAAAGGAAAGTGACGTTGTTGGGTTTTTTTAAACTAATTTAGACTGAGTTGCTGCATAATGCTGCTGTTAATGCTGCTGGTATTGCGGTGCGTCGTCTCCAATAGCTCAGCTGGTGGATTTGCTCCCTGACACCGGCTCGCATCCCGGCCCCGACAGACAGACACAAACTCACCAGCCGCACGTCGACACAGAGAGAAGGGCTCCTGTGAGGCTTTGATTTGGTTACAGTGCCATTTAAAATGATAATTATTACAATGAAAATAAAATAGTTATGAAACAGTGCATGTATGTACACTACCAGTCAAAAGTTTGGACACACATAGAAATGATCATGTTTGTGAAAGAAAAGCAAATTTCATAACATCAAATTGATCAGAATGAATGTGTAGACATTGTTCATATTGTAAATGACTATTGTAGCTAACATACAGAGGCCTAAATTCTGCAAACATTAGTACTGTCTTCCAATAGCATGTTATGTTTGCTTATGCAAATTTATTAATTTAAAAGGATAACGGATCATTAGAAAACCATGTGCAATGAAGGCGTATCTTTTCATGAAAAACATGGTAATTACTATGTGTGCCCTAACTTTTGACTGGTAGTGTATGTTTATCCTATTGTAAATAAATGTCTGAGGACAAAAGTTTGGACACTCCTGCTTTAAGTGAAAGAAAAGGTGATGTTGTCTTTGGGTATTTTAATACTAATTTAGACTAAGTTCAGCTGCAACTGTCCATCTTTCTTGTATGTTGACAGAATATCATTGCTGCATAATGCTGTTATAATCGGTTGTTTGCTGCATGTTTTAATGAACACAACCCCAACATGTAGACTGTTAAAAAACTTTAACATTTAGAAACTTCATTTAGACTGTTATTAAAAAAAATATAAATGTAAAAAACAAAGTAGAAATCTTAAAGACTAAGGAAACCAAAGGCAGGGGATCTTCCAGAGAAGCCATTGAAAGAAAATGAGCCAGATAACAGCAGAACTGCTGTACATGAGATAATAAAATTAATGAAGCCTATTTTGGATTGGCAAAAATGTTTCAGCGCTCGCTATATGCTCTAATCCTTCCTACCACCCTGGGGGCTAAGCCCCCCAGTCTTTCAATCCTAGTGACGTCCCTGATGAGAATAATAATGATAATAATAATGAATTGATGAACTGGCTGTATTGTAACCCACAAGCGAATCACAATCTGCTACGCAATACTTTACAATTTTGAGGTGGTTAAAGAAATAACTTTCATGTTACAGCTACGTAAGTAATTTCACCACTGCTTTAGCCAATCTACCGTTCGTAATCCCCAGGGTTGATTAATTTGAAAGATATCTCTCTGGTGAGAGCCAGTCTCAACCTTCTCTGCTGTTCACAGAAACAAAATGATCTTAAAGCTAGCTTCCCAGGAATCTCCTCTGAAACCATGTGTGAAATTGTTTTCAATCTAGTCTGTTTAATCTGACAGCTACTAATTCAGATTTTTGGAGGGTTTAGAGGACAACTTCTACCTGTCTCAACCAATAATATGATTGAGATGTTAAGACAAGAGGTGGGCAAGGTCATCTATAACCAAATACGACATTTAAATACTGTTGAAGACGAAAAGTGAAATATGGTTAATTTTGTCCTACCTTATGACTCTTATTAAGTTTACAGAAAAACTCATGAGTTGAAAACTGGGCTTTTGAAGGGTCACAGTAAAGGTCAGGAAAGCTTTCATAAAACCGATGAATTTCAGTCATTCCCTCTCAACTGATTGTTGTGGGAATATTTATCATCCGAGCCTCCTAAACATAATAGAGTATTTATGAAAGCTATTTCCACTCACATGAATAGAAATGGTATTGACCTCACCGTGATATATCTATAGGGGCAGCAAGAGCCCAGTGGGAGTTACTACCCTATATATACTTCACACGTGTGCAAGTGAGAGACGAAGGTAGGAGTAGCTCACACACATTTCAAGGTATGCCTTTGAGATTTGCTGAATTACTAAATTGCACAGTTCATGCATTATTACAAGCTTCGCTCAGTTTAAATAGGTTAAGATATTTTCTCCTTTAGTAACATTTCAACAATGTGAGTCCATATTTTGCATTTTAGTATTTTGGTTGATTCCACATCCTCCATTTCCGGTCCAAATAATTTTGAAGTTAAAATTATTTAAACCTACAAAATAGTACACATAATGGATAGGAATCATGCATTTCCTATGCAACTGATCAGTTAAATTAACAATGTCGAAGAAAACTTGATGTCCAAATTAAAGAGTCTGACGACTCAAAGTATCCAATTTGTTTGAATTTAATCGAAACACTAACAAAAGGTTGGTGGAAAAAGGCTCCTACAGAAACAAGCATCATATGCCGACCATCGGAATCAACAACCTCAGCAAACTCTAATGTACCTGTACCCAAAGTTTTATTATTTTATTACGCTGCTTGGGTTGGCCACTTGTGGATAAGCTAGTCAGTGATTTTGAAGAAGCCCCACGAAACCCACTAACAATTTTTTTTTTTGTTATTCTTTACTTCTGTGCACACACACACTTTAGAGTTAGTGTAATCTAAACACAGAGCAAATAAGAAAGAGCAAATGACCATTCTCGTAATACTACCAAGCATCCAGGTTTTTGACTTGGATTCAGCTGATTAAGGAGATTTTACCAGCCTGCTTACTTTTGCCCAGAGATGTTCTCAATAGAAACAAGTGGAGAAAGTATGGAAATAGAAGTCAAACAGTCTCACTGGGGAATTGCTCTTAATCCCTAAATTAGATCACAGAACACCTTCAAACAATTTACATAAGCAAAGCCCAAGTCTTGGACTAAGATCTTTCAGTTCATTTACTACACTTATACTTTTAAAGTCATAGAGAATACAGACGAAACAGCTCCTGATCCTGGACTCAGAAGGGCTGCGACCAGCCTTGTAGAGACTGCTGATTGTTCCAGTGGCCTTAAGTCAATATGGCACTGGCCCCTGGGAGGTGACACATACAGTCTCCCTCAAAGGCCACAAACAGGTGAAGAGGCTTTATTTGGCTCTGGCCAGAGGGTGTCTGTCTGTTGACATGCAAGCAGCCATGTAAGGACCTGCACACATACAAACTCTCACAGAGTCCTGCATCTCAATGCACATACACGCTCTCTGCCCTCTTTCTGTCTCACAAGTGCACGTACAAACACACACACACACACCTGGAATGAGTCAGGGCTGAAGAAGAGCAAGAGGTAGTTGGGAAGGACAAACTTTCCCTTAGGTGTCTCACTGTCATTGAAGCAAATGGGCAGCTCAGAACAATAGACTTGCATCCCTCACATTAAATCTCATCAGAATGTTTCATCCTCAAGCTGAGCAACAAATATAACTTTGTTGTTTTGAACAATGATCAGTCTAAGTCCTGTAGTCATTTATTTTCTCAACAAACATTATTGATGTGTGAAAACTGGTTTATTTTCATACTGGATTAAATTCAGGTAGAGACAGCTGGTTGTAAGAGATACGGTGTCATAAAGCTTACAGAAATGAACTTGTGGCTTTTTGTTTTTTGTTATCTTACTCCTCTTTTGAGATGTCCTTGAGCAGGCACTTGTGCACAGCAAGTAAATGAACTCTGAGGCAGAAGCACTCATTTGTGAATGGGTGAAACTGGGTGAAATGGTTTTATGTACTGGATATACCGGTGCTGAAACATTTCAGTAGTACGTGACAGCCGTCTTGTCTCAGGGACTGTCTGTTGTCATTATTTACAGCGTTAATAAAGCTTTTCTAATAGCCTAACTGACTGCTGCTCCTCAGCTGTGTGTACTCTATCAAAGACTGATGGATTAGGAAACACACACACACACACACTGCACTTATCTATACAGATGTTGTTGTGCAAATAGGGAAACAGACAATACCAAGATTAATTATTCAGTTTTTTAATACATAAGATTGTGTGTGTACTTTTTAGTGTCATAATATATCCAACTCTTACAGGTACAACATTTTTCCCAGGATAATCTGACCTTAAATCGACTGTCAACTTCAGCTTCAGCTGCGGGAGTTGTTGTTTTTTTTTTTCAAACTGTCATGGACAGTGATGGTTATAAGTATGTAATATATTTTAAGAATATATTATTATTACATATGAAATATGATCATCTACAGAGGATTTTACCTATCTGAACATATTAATCAATCTCATACTTCATATTCCCTCACTTCTGAACAAGATCCCAGTATACTTGAACTATTTCACTTATGGCAGTGTACCATGACCTCAGTTAAGGAAGATCACATAAAGTTGGCAGTCTCTTCTCACCTGCATAATGCCTCTCCTCAACTTAAGTCCCTATCGCTATTTAAAAACGTCCCAAGAACAATTTCTTTGCAGTCAGTCAGTTACCGACTTAACTAACACACCAGAGTCCTTTGCTTAAATTTGCAAGTAGCGGGTTTCTCTCCTATCCTGACTTTAACACAAACCCCAAGTATGCCTGGCCTGGGAGAAGTTGTTCTTTCTCGTCTTGAATGAAATTTTTAATATTGGTCACAAAAATAATTTCTCCAGAAAGAGCTGTGCTCTTCTTGTTCTGCTGTTAAAGGTTGGTGGAAAACGACAAAGCAGACCAATCCATCCACCCATCAGTAAGACTACTTTGATAGCCTAACACCTTTATGCTCCCTACCTTTCAATTGTAAACACTTCACAAGATTTCTTCTAGCACCATCCTTAACTTAATCTGCAAACTTTGTACTTCAAGGCCCATATGCACATGGAAACGGTTTTTGGGCTCTTGTTCTTCCTGTCAATTCTGGCTGCAAACCAATTTCAGTGGAAGTGATGGGGAACAAATCACAGTCCTCGCGCTGTGTAAAAATTAAATGTAAAGTTCAGCTGAAGCTCTTATGAGGTTTGAAGAGTGCGAGTTAGATTTATCAAATGGATATCATCAAAACTTGCAGTCGTTTCCGTGTGAGATTCCCAGTTTGCGCTTCTACAAACAGTGCTTGCTTGCTGAGTTGTAGCAGAGAGATAGGCACACAAAGATGGAATTCTGTACTAAACAGACCAAATTAGCTTTGGCTGAACTTTACCATGCACTTCTGCACAGAGCAAGAACTGTGGATTTTATTCCCCACAGCAGTGTGGTAATATGACATGGAATACATTTCAGTTATTCCAGAATATAGGGATTAAACTCCCACCTGACCTAACTGAAGAAAATGGAAGAAAACAGCAAAAGGTACAGCTTTTTTAGGTGGTTAGGTTTAGATAAGGTTAAGCACATCCACAAAAGTGCTGTGTGATTAACAAAGTGCAATCAATTAAGGTAAAATTTTTGTCTAAGCTTCAGTGACCTGCAAAAAGTCACATAGCCCTGAACTTGCATGCATCCATGACTCTCCTCTTCTCTCTCTCTCTCACACACACACACACACACACACACACAGACACAGTCCTAGCTGACTCAGTGGAAACGCTGATTGTGTACACTTGCCAGAATCTGATCAATGCACCTTATAACTAATGGGAATAGGCTCTTGATAAGAATCTAATGGAGGCTCACTTAAGCAATTTATACTTAAACATGCTATTACACTCTGTTCCTGTATAAGCAGCATTTTACCAGGATACAGCAGTTACTATGGATCCTTGTACCTATTCCCCCACAGCTCAGCAGGCCTCTCTTTAAGTGAGTATAAGTGTACATTAACGGCCTATTCACTATTCAACGGCTGCATTATTCCAACAAATAAATATCTGTTTCACTTAAATAAGATGCAAATGACAAACAGAAAATCCATGTAACATGACAACACAGTACTACTGTTTAAGTCACACCTGAATTTTGTGTAACTAATAATTATGTGTTTGGTGTTTTATAAGGCGGCCTCAGTGATTAATTCACTACTAAATCAATCACACTAAGCTGGTGGAACCTGGACCTAATGGTTAGCTACTGAGAACAAGTTCCCTAATGATGAAACACAGTGCCTCTAAAAAACTGAACAACAGCAACAACTTGAACAACTTTTAAATCTATAAAATTATGATTGTAGCATTTAAGTCTAAACGAAGCATGACTGTGTAACTGTGTGGCATTTTTCTCACTTTACTTCACTGACTCAGGGGTGAAGCACACTGCCTATAAATTTGAGGAGCACTTCATTTCTTGAAATTATTGCAGCAAACAGGCTTATAATGCTCTGTATGAGGTGATTGAGATATTTATACAGTACTCCACTATGAAATTGTATGATCTGTAATACCAGCACTACAAACAAGAATATATACGTATCTCCTCTATCCACAAACTGTGTCTTGTTATCCACAAAGTCTTGGGGAGGATGAAACCTCATTAAAGGGACAGGAGTTGCAGGAGACAGCACAGAGAAGCTTTCTTAAAGCCTGCCTTTGAAGTTGAAGTTTCTCACAGACTTTTAAAGCGTTTGCATATGGGAATAGCATACTCTGAGACACACAAAACAAGCAACAAAAGCGCACAAGACAGTAGATTGCCACACAAAAACAGCTAAACAACTGCTAAATAAATGCTGCTGCCTTAGTGTCTTGGGAGAAGTGAGACAGACGCAGCACCTAAGACAAATAAAGTGGACTGGAAAAAGGGAGAAGGAAAGGACATACAGAGACAGAAGAGGAGGCAAAGGAAGCCGACAGCCTAGAATAAATGACTCGCTTTCAAAATCCTTCACATCTTCAATATCCCTGTAGACTCATCACGAATCCACCCACCCTACCAAACAACCAGCCGATAGAACAAAAGCATTGTGCTTCTCATAGAGGCTGTTCATTAACAGCTTGTATGTGCGTTTGTGGCACCATGCACTTCAAAGCCTCATCTGATTCCTCCCACCATCACTGATAGAGCAAATAAGCCTTTGTCAAAGGAAAAGGACAGCAAAGCATCAACAACAAATTACAATTTTGGGTAACAATTGAACTGATCTTGCAAATCCTCAAACCCAGACAGAGTTTATAACAAAACGGTGACTGGAGAAGGGCAAAACAACAGAGGTCAAATTGGTCTTAATGTAAAAAAAAAGACTGCAGTAGGAGTGGTATTGCAAACTGAGTTAATACTATGAGGAGTCAGTAAAAACTAAACCACTCATGTGACACTAGAAATACTTTTGAGATCAGAGGCAAGAACAAAGTAAAGATTTAAAATAAATAGACAGAGGATTAATCAGGGCACCACTTCTCACATACGCCCAGCTTGACTTACCAGGATGTTTCCTTTGACATTGAGAGGATAAACACCACCCCCTGCTGGTGACTTTTCTGACCAGGTGCTGAGGGAGCTATTACAGGCCATGGGAGACAGCTTGGAGCACAGGTGGTAAAATAAATACGCTTGGTGTGCAGCCTGAAATGGCCAGTCATACTTGAGGAGAATGACAACTTCATTTGTCATTAGGAGAGAAAAAGAAACAGCCATCTCTCTTCACCTTTGACAACACCTTCATTAGCCTGAGGTCACCTGCAAATGATGCAAAGTGGAAATAAGAAAAAAAAACTTATGGCTGCAACACATAAATACACTCTAAAGTAAAAGGCGACCTGCTTGAGAAAAAAACTGGCTCACAAGTTCACAAAACCAGATCTATCATGTCTAGCAACAGGAATGTGTCGGCTTCAAGCTTACCCCAATGGGAAAGTCAAACGATATGATACACATTTACAAAGGCAGATGAGGGCAATTTTTTTAGCATGCCAAACAATGTGGTCGGTATGCACAGACTGACATGCATGGGGCATTTCACCACCCTCCATAGTAGCTTCAGTTGCTCAGAATATCATCTCTAAATGCTTCGTGTCACATAAACACTGATTAAAGATTAGTAACACAAGCATTCCCCATCCAAATCACTGAGTTAAATGCACTTATGTAATCAAAGAGGCATATTTAACAGAAAGCGTCTGTTTTTATTAGGTCATGGCATTTCTCTGTCTCCGAGCCCACTCTTTTCCCCATAATGCTGATATCTGTATGCAACACAAAGCATTTCCAGATGATAATCTGCTTAAAAAACATCCACTTAACAAGCATATCTGGAGCATAAGATATAATCTGATTTTACAACATTTTTGATTTGTAAATAATTACAGCCACTCATCTTCATCAAGGCAATCATTTTCATGCAAATCATCAAAACACAGTGAGAGAAATTAGACTGGGTGTGTGCATTTGTGCACACATGCTCATGTTTGTTTATCATCCCATAATATGTCAAGTGTGTAAATTATTTTGAGGTGTGTTACAGACTATTTTCTATATCAATGACAGACATGCTTTGGGGACATGGCTTTAGCTAATTGGGTGTTTTGAAAAGACAAAGATGAAAGAGGTAGGGAAGCAATTTCTGATGACATGGGGATTCACTGAAGACAGAGGGGATCTAAAAAAAAAATTGAGCCTTAAGATGAATGCTTGCTGTGTAGACAAAATTGATTTCCTGTCAGGAATAATTCTTTTTTAATATACTGCTTACCTCCATTAGTGTGTATTTACGCAATAGATACGGAAGACATCACATTATTCTCTGTTAGCAGTTCTGAAAGTTCACAAAGACTTGTATAGATCTGAATTTGAGAATTATGCTTAGATGGAATACAGAGTACTTGACCAACTTGAACAAATTTGTGAATACATGAGTTATCTGATTGACAACATTGTTTGCCGGAGAGATAATAATGGCTAATAATGCAGAAAGCTATATTTAATTTTTCCTATTCTTAAGGGCCGCTAAGGATATAATTAAGAAGAATTTAGATCATTAGAGAATAGTTGCTTGCTTTTGCTTTATTAATAAATGTTATGCTTATTATGTGCAACTTTATATATCTGTGAAACGTGATGAAAATCTCAAAGATGTCTTTGCACAGTTGTATTAGTGATATCAGTTCCCAGATGTCTCACAGTTCCATGCAAGAAGCTGTACTTTTTTACCGCACTGTATATAGACCCAGCACACAGATCTGCAATCTGTAAACTCACTGCCATTTTACAGAAACCTCTTTTACTCCTGGTTGAATTTTGAAAAACATGTCACTTATACAGTTCTGTTATTTTCACAAACATTGACAAACTCCAACCTTTCTTATGATTCCAACAAATCACAAATTATGGATAACTGCAGTGCACCACAATGCAACACACTCGTTCAAGCCAAGACACAGTAGCACAGTTATAGTTAGTTCAGAAACTGCATGACACCTAACTACTGTAAATACTGCACAAATACTACTGTGGTTCTGACTGCACTGACTCTTTGTTAAATCTTTCTTCTAAAAAGTGCTGTTTCCTCTTATATGTCATAGGTAACCCTGCATTTTGCAAGCACTCCCTATGGCGTGGAGTCTCATTAAACGGACAGACCTCAAAGTCATACTTTGTATACGATGCATAGTTTTAGCCAAGGGTTTGATGGAAAATTTCACAACCGTTATACAGTACTACTCAATGGTGACAATATGTAGCTACACATTTCATCTTTAATTTATTAAACATCAAAACTACTAAAAGAAATAAGACAATGACCAACCTCTCTACTCAAGTGTTTCCCACCTTTGTCTGAAACCGGCCTATGATGCTCAGCAGCTGAATGGATAAACCGAGCGGTATCATTTGTTTGAGTGTTTCGATACAGAGACACTTATCTTCTCAAGGATTTCCTGTCAACTGCACATAATCCTGCACCGAACTTTAGATGCATGATGAACCTCATAAGCCTTTTGAATGAATAATCTGTCTGGTTGTAGACAAAATAAATAAGGTGATGATGATTCTGCACATTATTGAATAAATCAAAAGGAACAGCATGAAGACATTTGGCCTTCTTTAGAGGCAGACAACAACTATAGGTACGGTATTTAGCCCTATGTCATTGTCCAGCTCACGTCAACCAGCTCAAATTGTTGCTTGTATACGCACATAATTGAGGAGGATGAACACTTTCTTATTATTAGCCTTACTTGCGACATGGCTCTAATGATGGCGTTGGCGGTCCGGTCTTTGTCCAACCAACCTCGAACAACCACAGGATGAATTGCCATTGCGTTTTGATAATTAATAATGATCAAGATGTTCCTGTTCATCACCATGAAGTTGAGCTTTTTGTTTCTCAGCTCCTCTCTGACAGAACAGATCTTTTTGAAAACCACAAAGTTGTAGTTCCTTCTCTTTCTCTCTATGCAAATCAGTGTACCACTTGTACAAGGGAAAGATTATTAAACTATAAAATATTTATTAGAAGATTGCTCAGTAATTGCAGTTCAGTAAAATTGATACCGGACACTGCAAAAGTCCCCGAGCCAAAATTGTCTGTCTATGTTTTCTGTAATTTGAGTTTACAGGAGGGACCTGCAATTTCTTTTCCTGTTTGTTTTGTTTCTGTTTAATCCCTTAGTTGTACTGTATATGGCTAAATGTCAGGGAAAAGGCCAAAGGCTGACAGAGATGAAGCTCCTCTTTGCAGTTTTTTTTTTAAACATTGTATTTTTATTGAAGGAGTTTTTTAAACATTCACAGAGGGGCTGACATCTTTGTTTCTCTGATAGTCTAACAGGAAAAAGGTGAAGCGAGTGATGACAAAAAACTGGTATACATATACAGTAACTGGTATACTGGAATAGCTAGATTTCAGATACTTAATGAAAGATGCTTTTCAGATCAAGGAATTGCATAATTATGCATTTTTTTCCTACAGATGAACCTTCTACAAACCAACACTGATGATGTAAAATTCATTCTATTCTTTCAATCTTTTCAATGTGTCTGCCTTTTAAACAAGCATGAAGCAGCAAGTCTTTTCATGTTTTGTTTTGTTTTTTTCCCAAGTGTTTGCACAAGCTTTGAAGCCTACTCATGTCTAGGTACATTCCTTAAAAATGCCATTTGGTGGTGGCCTCAGTCTACAAAGCCTTGCAATGATTACATCATTACCAGTGCAGTGCTAATCATTGCTTTGTTTGTGCCATTTGATCTTGGCATAAACATCCCTCCTTTTTCTTTGAGTATGAAAGTTGTTTTGTTATGTGCTTTTCCTGTCTTTCTTATATATTCATCATCTTCAACAACATTAACACCATCTGGTGGTTTTAATGGTGTGGCTGATCGGGGTGTGTGGCTCATGTGTCAGCATGGACGACTGCTGCTGCTCCCACACAGCAAAAATACTCACCAGGCACCCCAATCACACAATAATGAATGGAGCAATTAGCAAAGATTATTAAGTGCTTTGTGAGGCTTCACTTTGCCGATTTATCATGCAAATGCGTTAGATTTATCAGATCCCCTAGAGCCATATGATGACAGGCAGTCATATGCGATACATACACAAAAACATAGCAATGCTGCGAACAGGACTGGGAACATAATACTACCCACAATCACAGGTAAACAACAAAACATGACATAAAAAGAATCCTGTAAACCATTTTGGCTGCCCAATGAGCCTTGTTGAATGGGAAGTATAAAGTGTCACACCATCCAACAAAATATATATTGATTCAGTCATACCTTGTCCACTGCATGCATGGTTCATTACGTTACCCAAACACTCTATGAAGGCTTCATTAGGTCCCTCTAGCCATTGTATAATTCATGTTGAGTGTTTGCTTTTGCAGACCCAGTGAGTGTCAAGGTTGTTTTCATCCAAGCTGTGACCTGGAGGGGCTGGCTGTTCCACCGGATAGACGGATGTTTGTTTTGGAGTGCCCGTTGTGTTTGATCGGGACAGGAGGTGGAGAAGAGATAACAGGTTGACTGGATACATTCACAAAATGACTGATTGTTGTCCTTCTTGTGCTGTGTCTGGCCTCTTAATGATTGGAAATCAGTGCGTTTGTTTCATCATCATCTCACTTGTTATCAGTCTTGATGACCAGTGGAGGAGAAAAAGAGTCGAGGGAGGAGATTTTTGAGTTTGATGTAACTGGTGTGAATCAAGATTAAAGACAAGCAGTGGTGATAACGACACAGGGTACCCAATCTATCACCCATTGTTGTCTGGCCAAGGTGCATCAGACTAATCACTCTTGAAACTGTCCCTCATCTGGAAGATAGCAATATCCTGCACGACACATTGATTTCATTTAAAGCCTCTTCAAGAACTTTCCAACTGACACTTTCCTATTTAAAAATGTCAAAGTGTTCCCTGCATTAGCACTGTTCATAAAAGAAATCAATAGTGGATGTCACAAAGTCCTGGTCTTTTACACTTGACAGAGGATATGATGCTGAGCATACCAATGGAGCACGTGCTTAGGCTTTGTTGGGTAAAGTAGTGTAAAATAGTGTCATAAAATCAGCATATACAATATGAGTTTATGAAAGCACGGTATGATTTTTACTCATTTATTATCTCATTGGATTTCAGTGTGCCAGGACAAGTGGTTTACAAGGATTCAGATCTAATGCATTTCTTAAAACTGATATTCAACAAAACAGCAGATTGACTTAACGGGTAGTAATTCACTTTCTTCCTCCAGGACGTGACCAAACTTGAACTTTGTTGAGCAGCTTGCAGAAATAAATGTTATCTCCTAAAACCATAGCTTGGACATTTTTTATCAAGCAAATACATCAACAGCCAGAAGCTGAATATTAGCCAAGTATGAGTTATCATACTTTATGTAGAATTTTA
>JAUBNQ010000006.1:17718525-17728626 GCA_032353495.1 Ctenopoma kingsleyae | reverse complement strand
CCTCCAAAAGATTTTCTTAAGCAAAAAGGTGTAAAACAAGTTCCAAATGTGGAAATCACTTCTGAGGCCTAGTCATCGGATTTAAAGAGTCTGTTTAGAAGGACACTATATATTTTGAGTGCTGCCTATGACAAGTGCAGTTGGCTGCTTGCTAATGAACCCCAGATATTTTCACCTGAGCTCAGATGGGTTCTGCCAAACTAGTTTGGCTGTTTTGGCAGAGTTTAAATAAAGCAGAGGCCCCGGAGTAAACAAAACAGTGCATCTAATGAGAGAGAATCTAATTATATACAGTTCAACAAAGATGTTTATTTGAACTGACAGCCAATGTATGTTGCATATATGCATGATGCTGATTAGCTAATTAAGCATTTATATTCTTGGAAACACTAACCACAAATGCATACAAATATAAAAATATCACAAATAATTTGATCACATATGCCAACATTTTCCAGAGGGAGCAGCAGTAAGGTTGGTCTAGCTTGTATTTCAGTGACAGAAAGATGCAAGACTGTTAATTAGGCTCTTGACACTCTATAAATACTCTATAGACAGTTCAACATTCATATGGCTGAACCAACAAGATGATGGATAAAATGAACCAGGCAACTTAGAAACGATCTTACTTAAACCTTCAGTATGTAGCTTTCTGAGCGATGCTTTCCGTTCTAACCAATCAGTGCATTATAAAAATGTATGCTTGAGTAAGTTTTGCAACTTCTTTTTATTGTAATTTAAAAGTGACTAATACCTGCAAGGCGTGGAGGGGCATATCATACAGCAGAATAGCGAAACAGGGCGAGAGACGTCTGAATAGAGTAGAATCGATTGAGTTCGAGGATCAAGCTAACTTTAGCACAAACGTAATTCAAAGGTCAATGCGAAATTTACAAGCAATCAGGGAAGTAATATCAAACATTCATAACAAATCAAAAGCGATGAATACTAATATGTGTTCAGGTTTAATTGAATTAATACTCCATCTAACAATCTGATTAAGAAATCATCTAAGTTCATCTATTTATAAGTCAAAAACAAAAAGCATCAAGCGTGGACAGTTTCTCTTATCAACAAGGTAATGTGTGTGTGTGTGTGTGTGTGTCTGCTGAAGTGAAAGCAAGGTGCAGATGAGATTGAATGTGGAGAGAAGTTTTGATTAGATTGTGGGGTTTAACTTGTACATCTAAATAAATGTGTGGGGGGGTGTGCATTTGATGACATGCGGTGAAGATGGAGTGAGGCTATAAACCAGGTGGCTGTGACTGTTGGAAGTTTTTAATAAATGTGGGAGCGCTTGGAAGACAACGGGGAGCTTAGCAAGGTGGCATTAAAAGGGCGGGGCTCTGATAACAGGACAAAGTTAGTGAGAAAACCTGAGAGCTGAGGGTTTCTCATGCACTGATACCGATACTGTTGCCGAAAATAATTTTGTTTTGCAATATGGCATTAGCAGAAGAACAAATTCAGCTGAGGGAGTTAAAGAGGAAAGGTGTGTACAGCCAAGCCACTCACATTAGGGAATGGTGGCGTTGTATATATAAACACTTTATGAATATGTATAATATGATGATGAAAAACACAGTGAAAAGTACAAAACAAAATAAATAAGAAAAGACAATCTTAAACCAGCAAAGCTTAACATCCCATCATTTACTTAATGCATCCAGGTCACTGCATCAGATGACATTTGTTTATACAACTCAACATGCATATGTATGGATTTAAAAAGTCAAATTAAATTTTATTGGGTGAATATGTGATTTATTATGTACGGCAGGTGAAGTTAAACAAGTAGTAAAAAGTGTTTCAGTAAATACCAGTTTTTAAAAAAAATTATTATTATGAGGGTAAACCATTAGCGCAGTAGTGTGCAGGTAGTTAAGTCACCAGTAAAACAAAAGCGCCAAGTTCAGGCTGTGGTCATAAATCTGCCTTTGTGCTCTTAAAACCTGGAGGAAAAAAAAAGTCTAAAAAGTTTTCCTCCATGGATTACAGAAGCATCACAGCCCTATTAATAATAAATCATGTAACAATATATTTGTGGGTTGAAAAGAACCCACAGAATGTCCCCAGGACATCTGGTAAGGTTTGGGCACAGACAGGAAATGCAAATGGAGAAGCATATGAAGGGAACTGTGGGATTTACTTCCTTTGGGAGTAGGGGGAGAAGAGGTGAACAGAGGCGGGAAGCAAAAGGGAGGAAAAGGAAAAGAACAACAGAGAGATGAGAGGTAAATTGGGAAATATGGCGGTTGGAAGGAAAGGTTGCAAGAGCGATAGAGACATAAGGAAAGACAGAGGGAGACGGAGAGGTAGGGGTGTTGAAAAGCAGACATCGCTGGCACATTGTGGCTATGTGTCCTGGCATGGCTGCAGGATGGAGCAGTACACCTGCTCTCGGTCCAGTCCCTGTGGATCTACAGGCAGACCATCATCTCTCACACTAAAGCACACATTCACTAATGTTAAACAGTGCACACACACTAATTCAGTCATGCATATGTTTTGATTTTTCATCCATGAGGCCCCAGAAATAGTGTTTTTTTTCCAAGACACTGTTGCTTTTACCCCTGAACTGCTTCATGAATCTATTTTGGTGAATGAT
Source organism: Ctenopoma kingsleyae (assembly GCA_032353495.1). NCBI lineage: Eukaryota > Metazoa > Chordata > Actinopteri > Anabantiformes > Anabantidae > Ctenopoma > Ctenopoma kingsleyae. The sequence continues at coordinate 17,726,018 of JAUBNQ010000006.1, read as the reverse complement.
GAGGATGACACATAATATCTATTGGCTTTTCATATTCCTGGCATAGCTGTGCTGAACAAGATATGATCTCAGTGCTGTGCTATGCTGCACAAGTCACAATTCATTTTCCATAAAACTATAAAACAGCTTCACAGTTTCAGACTGTGCAGTCTGTGCAGTCAGCAACAACGAGTGCCCAAAACAAGTGTATGAATAGTTAACCATAAAGTTTGCACCATAAGACACTGTGAATATGGACAGAAATATGTTTAACAATTTTCAGATATTCAGGATCACGATGCTCAAAAGTGTTAGATAAAAGTACGAATAGGAAAAGAGAATCCAAAATCTGAAAACCAGAAATTAAAGGATCCAAAGATATGTAGATTCAAAATATTTTATGTGTAAGCTTCAAAATTTGTTTGGAATAATAGGAATAATAATATTTATTATTATTATATTATTACTCAAACAGTTTTTCTCCGCGCCACACCAAAATGAATACTGGCCTAAGATTGTGTACCCCTTAAACTTGTGTGGAAATGCACACCCTGGTGTGCATTTGCGAACAGCACAGACAGCTATATTAAGGCAGATCCATCCTTTCTTTACATGACTCATCTGTTCTCAGTGCTCTGACTGTGTACAAATGAGTTCACACTAACAAACGTAAGCTGTAGTCTCAAATGACGGCATTAGTGGGTCTGATGTAGGACTGTTATGTAATAAAATATTTTGGGTTTACATTGAAAAGAGCAGAACAACCAGATTTCAAAGGATTTTGGAGGATTTAATTTGGATGGAAGCACCTTCAGATTTGCACCTAATCACGGCTTAATTAGCAAATTGTTTTAAATTAATGAATTGAGCCATTTAAAAATACTCACAATCACCAAGTAGATATAAATGAAGCGGTAATGAGGACCGTTTTCTGAAATTAATAGAACTTGGAGCTCATGCATCTAAGGTTGTCAAATGTCTGAGCATCTAAGTATTGCAGATATAAAGAGTTCTCATGTTCAAATTTCACATATGTAGTTTTGTAGAGATGGGTACCCATGTCACATAGTCATAGGTCCAAAGATTGAGGTGAACGTGTGCTTGCATGTTGGCTGGTAGTGAAATGTTCAGGTTTCAATTTGGCCATTTTACTTTGTTCAAGAGTTTTTTCTAAATGCTAAACTGTCTGACAAAGATTTGTGAAAGCCCATAACTGACCAACTGTTTTGGGCTCCTACATCCATTCAGTATGCCATCGTCACCAGCTGACGGCCTACCCCAATATGCAGCACGATTTTTAGCTCGGTTGTTACTAAACGTTCAGATCTCTGGCAGCTGTCCAACAACAATTTCTCAGTAACGTACAATATCATAAAATATCAACATATTTGCTGCTTGTCATTTACATTCATTGTGACCATATGATGTTGACAGAAAACATAATTGGGTTGCAGTTATGTTCCACAGTGTAGAAGAAATTTATTTTTCGCCTATAAAAGCGTAATTGTTAGCAGACCTGGTTGTCAGCAGTAAAATTAGACCACAAGATCAAACCACCACATGGCATTACTCTTTTGGTTGATCAGTGTAATGAGGCACTTTAAAACTAACCAGGCTGTAGCTGTTTATATTGTAAGTAGGATGTAGAACGACTTGTCTGATGACACCGTCCCAGTCAGATGTGCAAAACATTCGGACAGTCCGCTCCGGTAACAAATGTAAAATAGCACAAAGACAACCAATTTTGCACTAATTATCTGTCTGTATATCCAGATGCTGTCAGTCAGCTGTGCTTTCAATTAGGCTACAGGATGATAATTACACGTGATAAAGTTGCACTAAATAAGGAACAAAACAATGCTTTTATTTGTATTTAGTTTTCATTCTCATCTTTATTTCGCCCACCAATGGCCACATTTAGTCAATTTGTACCCGTGCCCATACCTGCACATTCACGAAGAAGTTCTTTACCCGCTGTAAATTACTAAAGCATTACAAAGTCCATAACAGCATCAATAAAGGTAACCTTTGACTAAAACATAACTAAAATTAAAATTTAGTTTCACCGAAAAATCTTGACCAAAACTAAGAGAAAATAAATTACTAAAATGTGGTTGAAATAAAATATAATTTTCAGCATATTACAATGACTAAAACAAAATTGAAAATTCCTGTCAATATTAACACTTCATAATTTAAAATACTGTATGTACCTAGGAGCTTGTTTTGTATCAGTTATTTTATTACACAAATTATGTTGTAATGCTGACAGTTGACCAGTGTGTTACTCTACAATTCAGCAAACATAATTTACAAAGCCAGTGAAAAAAGATGTATGTATGACATGTTTATTTACAGCATCCACACAAGTGAAAGCAGCATTACAATGCCTTAGGTATTTCCTTACAGCATATGTTTTTGACCTTGTCAGCATGTGTAGCACATTCCCCACATATACTCCCGCAGTCAGCGTCATTTGCAGGCTATGCCCACATTAGTTATTGTGTCGCCCTCACCCACAGCCTGAACATTTATCAGTTAGTTTGGAGATTGTACTATAATATACAGCACATCCTCATGTCTTAGTATTTGGCGCAGCACAATGCCAGAATTAATTCCTCACTCTGGAAAACACGATTTCATAAACACATAATGCTCCACAAAAGAAAGTTTGGCTCAGTTAACAGTTGAAAGGGGTTTAACTTGAAAATGCACAACTGAGTGGAATGACATCGTTAACAACCCATTTAAGAGGTTCCACCTGCAACTCTTACAAATGTAAGGCATGTTTAATTCACTTACTCTTTAGTGTGTCAGGATCAGATTCCACCTTGAACATGTGTCAATGAATTTCAGAAGGTGAAATTCAGAGTTTATTGAGATAGAATCAGGAGGCAGCTAAAGATACTGGTGGGGGCGACAATCATTGTTTTTGGCCCACATGAAGTCCTCCACATGCTGGCCAATAAGAACAGAGTGGGATGGGGGAAGAAGGGCCTTAAACCTTATACCATCTATTGCACTTTTTTAACGTGAAATTTAGGGATGGATGATACCAAAATCTTTCCTTTCGATACGATACCAATACTTTGGGGTAATTTTACCATCGATATCGATACTTAAAAGAAAGAAAATAACATGATTGCTCAGTGTTCATTAACTTTATCGCAAGGGCAATATGAAATATGACTAAAACTTATGAGCATAAATAGTGGAAAAAATGCTTATAAAATGACAATAAATTGGATCAATGAATAAAAATGAGATGAAAATAAATATTTTTTTAAATTATAGTACAAAATTATTTGACTTCATATTAATACAAAATTAATAAAATTTCTTAAATTGAAAGATCAATGAAGTGCTCCAGAACCTGCATTAAACCAGAAAAACATGAAACATCATCATCCTCAACAAAATGCTAAATGATAATTTCACTCGTTATCATTACACTGAAAGACCTTATTCTGACTTTTGATCATCCTTTGTGTGAATTATGAACAACACTTCCTGGCGATGTTCAGCCTCCTCAAAAGTGTCAGAGTGCATTGTCTTTAAATGCTTGAAGAGGCTGCTATTGTTGGTGCTATGTACCACCAGTTTATTGCAGACTCAGCACATGGCATTACCTTTGGTCGTGGGTGAAAAATAGCACCACACACTACACTTCTTTTTCTCTCTCTGACGTCTGTGCTGCCGCGGTGCTGCTATCTGAGCTCGCTCTGCACAGCAGAGCGGAGCGAGGACTGAGGCTGCGCAGTAAGCCTTTGGCTCTGACATCTGATAGGCTGCCGTAATCATGTGACACAGAAGACCATCTAAAATACACCCAGGCTGGTTTTAAATGCCTAAAAACTATCTACTAAAACTATAAACTATCAGAGGAGAAAACAAATTGCACGTTTTGTATTAGCACAGCGGTATCGCGATATTAAACAAAGTATCGACTCCAAAGTAGCAACCAGCGAGGATCAAAGTATTGATACCAGAGTTCAATTACTGAATTGTTCATTCAAGCATAGTCTGATCACCTATTTTAACAACTTTGTTCAAAGCATTCTTTGATTTCCTTACTATGATTTAACAAAAACACTGTGAATAGGCATTTCCCTTCAGCTAACAAAACACAACTTAAGCTGACCCTTTTCACCCTGGCACAGAACTATTCATAAAAATTTCAAAGCGAAATTAGTCTGTGCTCAAGAGCACACTACTGACACTGCATGAGCAAACATTTCAAAATAGCATTTCAAAACTTCCAGTCTCAGATATTAGTCTCACACCTCTCGCAAAATAAAGGTTACAATTGTAATGTGATGAATTAAATACACACATGCCAGGTTTGTTAATCATTATAATTTAATTAAATCACTCATTGCTAAATCGTTACAGAATGAATCACTTGAAATGCCATGCAGTTTTTATATAAACTTCATATTAAGGATTTATGGAGGTATTAGCATTGATATTTCCTCGTGAATATGCACACAAATGCACCAAAATCGAATCAAGTCCTCTGTTCCTTACAGGGAACCTCTTTAAATATGAATTTTCTAGTTAGTTTTCTCACGGATGTGACCACAAACTGACACAAACGATATGTCTTACATGATAATGTACACAAATTTTGAAAACCAAGACAAAGGTCATCGAAAAAAATTCATTTAGATTTGTTCCCCTGGCTCTAATATCACCCTCCTTTCAATAAGTATAAAAAGTGACACTGGGCTGTGCAGCTTTAATGGCCTCCTCTCTTGGGCCAAGACAGGGAAAATGACCACTGCAGACACAGTTTGTTGACCAAAGGCAATCTCCCCATTGTGGCCAAATAGCCCACAGAGATGTAAACATTACATGGAAGAATGGCCTACTGATCGACCTCAGAGATTGCAAAGTGAAGGTCAATGGTTTGTCCAATAGCCTATCAGCGTAGAGTGTGTGTGTGTGTGTGTGTGCGTGGCCGTGTTTGTGTATGTGTATGTGTCAAAGTGGGGGTGCTTGTGATTGGAGTGGGGTGAAGGTGGACGACGGTGGTAAATTGAACCACCCAGTTTAGAAAAGGACTTAAAAGTGACTGTCACAAAGGATAAGCTTGATCTCTTCACTGCCACATACCTGTGGGTAAAACACACAGCTGTGCATCCAAATTCACACATACACAGTTGCCTCAATGGGCCGCAGGTGTTGCTGGTGATAGCTAACCTTCCTAATCACATATCACAGACAAGTATGTGTTTGTAACTGTGATTATGCTCTATAATGTTCATGTTTGAAAAAGTATGTGTGTCTTTTTGAACAACAACAACAACATTAGTCTTTTAAAATAAGGTTACAACTATCTGAGTAGTTCTGAGTGTTTTGTGTTTATTTCCAGTTTGCTTCCCATTCTGTTTTTGCCTTCAGGGACATTCATTTTTTTCACCTAAGCACTGGAAACTTTAATCTAACACAGCAATTACAGTAACGCTACGTTATGTTTTAAGTTATTAAGGCATTGTATGAATATGGTAAAGGCTAAGTCACTTCAAATTTGTGGGGAAATAAGCACCATTTGCATACCTCATTCGGGCGTGCTTTGCAATTATGCTCCCTGTTCCAACACATGCTGCATCGTTCTGCATGAAAATTCAATTCGGGTGATAAGAGTACCATACGAATATACAGTTAATTGGCAGCAAATTCCCCTGTTCATTTTCAGTCGTTCTGCAATTACCAGAGGAATCATAATGGCTTATTGCGTCTCTCCTCTCTCTCTTTCTTTCCCAATGACAGGGTAAGACAAATACCAAAACAATTGTTCCTTGGGCAGTATCCCTTAAATAGAAAAAGAAAAGACTGAAAGAGAAGATAAAAGGAGAAGTGATTGAGGAGAAATTTGCAGCTCTTGCCTCCCAGTGGTGTGTGTGCACACAACTGAATCTGAAGGAGATTGCAGGCGACACGGCGTCTATGAAAGATCAAAGAGGTTCCTTGATTTGCTTTGCATACCTCAAACACTATCAATAATACATTTTCCTGCCCTACATGCCGAGCACAGGGGCCTGACTGTGTATATGCACACACACGTCCACAAATACAACGGCCTACAGCAGTGCCTGGCATTTAACTACACTGTCCACTAAGAACCTCGGGAGCAAACATGGGCATAGGTTGACAGCTACCTTTGGGTTAGTAAAGGTTGCTGGGTGGATGAGAACACTAAAATGGCAGACATGCATCAAAACATGGGCCTATAGCCAGCAAGTAATTTCTCAAGGATTAATCAATTAGCCACGCAAATGTGAATTAAATTTCAAAGTTCAAGAAGTGACTTTTTATTCATGTTATTCATTGCTTAATTCATTGCTTATTTTGATCCCATACATGTTCTTATGACATCATGAATCATACATTGCACAAATGACACAGCTGGTAGGCTAGTTTCAAGAGACAGAACTTAATACTGTACATCAGGTCCACATCCTTGCACCAGGCGGGGATATTTGACTGTGTGAAGTCAATAAAACTATTTCAGCCATTGCTGAGTTTGGCACTGGATTGGTTAAATGAAGGTTACGATGTGATCCAGTGTGATAAAAACAAACAAAACACAATATTAGACGACAGTGAAGTTTCTAAATAGTCCAATACAACACTGAACTTGAGAATTTGCTCATTTACAGCATGATCTAACATGACAAAACTTGGCCGAGGATGTGTTGCTAAAAGCCCCATTATCAGTATATGTCTGTCAATGTTTCCAGTGCTTGTTCTAATTATTGGGTCTATGACCTTTCCAGTATAGTATTGCAATTCTAAGTGCTCCCTCTCTGTCACCTGCTGGGGATATTTATTGCTAGCTCCTCTGCTCAGTCAACGGTGCTGAGCAGGCAAACTATGATAAATGAATTCTGTGCCTTGTATTGCATGTTCACACTAATTTTCAATCTGAAGTAAAGACTACCTGAGGTTTATATCATCCAGACTGTTTTACAGGTAAAATTTTTAAAAAGCACAAAACAAAAAAAAATTATGGTAGAAATTGAGAAAAACTGAGAAAAAATACCTCGGCTCACAGCAGATGAAAGCGGTGGCTTGTACAGGCAACAGGGAATATTTTTCCATTACAGCTAAATAGCAAATATTCAGAAATAAATGTAGCAACATTTAAATAAATCGACAGATAGCTTTCCATTGAATTATGAAGCACATGTATTTGGATAATTTTTTCTTGGAGTAATATGTCAGTAAATTTCCCAGCATTTGAATGGCTGCCCAAGTATCTACCTTTCAGTTCCACTGGTCTACTGACAGATACAGAAGTGGCTGATATCGAAAAATCCTACCATTGGCTGGACAAAGCTGCACTGAAAGACATCGTAGAGACACTAATCATGGCAACACAGGTACTGAGCACAACCCCCAAGCTCCAAGGCCTCTGGATGAGAACCAAGCTCAAAGGAAAAATATAGATGTGTATAAAATCAGAAATTAAAGGAAAAATATCACTTATTTCAATGTGCAGACTTTCATTT